>JAJOOO010003467.1:0-68014 GCA_029582685.1 Solanum piurae
GGTTTCCATGTGTATGATGATGTATGTGGTTTATATTGTGCCTATTGTGTTAAAGGTTCATGATGTTTCTCTAAAAAGGCATGATGCATGGTTTCCAATTAAATGTCCTTTTAAAAGCATGTTTTTGCATGGTTATCATACTTAGTGCATTCTTGTACTAACACCATTCTTCTTCATCTTTTTACACCAAGTGTAGGTGGTGGTGGCTAAAGGACTTTCCTAGAGGTGATGAGCTTGGCTTACTATTCCCAAGTTCAAGTGTGTCCTTAAAGATTCAAGGACCTTTATGTTAAATAAGTTTCCTTAAGTTCATTGTACTAGATAGTAGTTTCTTTTGTATTGTAAGGGATGTGTCCCTCTTGTGTTGTAGTCGTGTTTTAAGATGGCTACCTTGAGACGTAGTATCCCGATTGTGTATTAAAGGTTTTATGAGGTGACTTTCTAAGTCTTGTGTTATATTATGAAAAGTTTTAAATTTTCCGCTGTTTTTCTATAATAATGCAATGACGAATGCTAAGGGGTTGTATAAGACCTCTGAGAGGTCGAATACGCCGGTAACGACGAGGGGGTGCTCTCGGGTCGTTACATACGGTCCCCGCCTACGAATCGTAGGTGCTCTTACGTGACGTAGGTGGAAAAAGTAGGTGGTGGGGTGAATAATTTTTAAAGTCAAGTTCCAGTACCCTTTTTACACTTCACTAGGACAGTTCGTCATTCAATATACCATTTGTACATTTGTAGGTAGGTATCGTAGATAAGTCACATACTTAGTGAAATTCTGCAGGTCTAAGTTGGAAATGACGGATGAATGTACGGACCGTAGGAAGACCAACGTACCGTACATAGGATCCGTTGAAAGTGGGTAAATTTTTATTTCCTAGTACTTGACCTATGGATCACCAGGACAACCCATAAGTGGACCTACGAACCGTAGGTCGAGTCAGTAGGTAATTTTTAGAGAGGCTTTTGGGTCTTTTACTAATTATTCTAACCCAATAATACGTCAGTTTACCCCTAAATATAAACTGTATAAATATGCTTCACCTTAGAAATTTTCCGCAACTTATTCATTCTCTCAAATTCCTAAAGTCTCTCTAAGGTTTTCTCTAAAAATCTTCTCTCTTGATCAAGGAAGAAGAAACTAGGGTTCTTCAAGTTCAAGTCTCCTTTCCTAATCATTGATTAGAGCTTCAATCACAGTTTGTAGGGAGTTCATCAATGGGTTCAATTCACCCATTGAGTCCCCAAAGTTTCTTCAATTCTCCAATTTAATTTCCAAGATTTTATTAGGTTTTCATTCAAATTCCTCATGGGTTCTATTTGTACGGATTCAATTGCTTATTATGATGATTTGGACTCAATTAAATTCTTTTTAACTAATTCCATGTGAAACCATGCATTGATCTATGAATCCTAACTTACATAAATCTATGACGAAGCTTGAATCAATGAATGCATTTTCATGAAATCCATGTGTATGACTTAAGTAAGCTTATAGATGAGGTATCTATATGTTCTATGAAGCTTGGCCACATGACATGAATGACATCTAGATTTCCCCTCAATGCTTTTCGGGCTATTTTTCTAAATTAGGTATTGATTAGTATAGGATCCGAATATACCATCAATGATTATAAATCACACTTTCAAAACAATTTCCATTAGTAGTAGGGAATTTCTAGCATGAAGTGAATGATTATGTGCTTACAAGCTATTATGAAAATATCATGGATGGTGAAAGATTTTCTCACTCATGGTCTAAGGAGCTATTCTATGATGTTTCTAGCTTGGATTAGTATCTTTATTGTACTTTTCCATGGATGATAAGACAAATGGTGAATACCCCTGTCCCATAATTATAAGACAAGTTAAGATTAATGACTATTCCGTGGGATTTATGCTTAGTACCGAGTGGAATTTTGGCGAATACCCATGTCCCATAAACTATGCACCACCATAGGATGATTGTCTTAGATATACATTAGCTAGTGGATCAACTTTAGCTTTGATTTATGGTCCTTGCCTTGGCAAGTAGGATATCCTTTTTCAGTGTGGGGTAGGCTCTAGATTCCATGTTATAGCTCACATGGTCTATATGTTGGTTAATGGTAAACTTCCCACAAAACAAACTAAGTTAACTACTAATGTTTTATGAAGCTTCCTTTATGATTTAAAGATGCATTGACGATGTTCATGATTTATGAATCTTCTTAAATGATTTTACTATGTTTTAACTTGGTCATGCATTTCATGTTTTTTATTATGTCCCTTTATGATCACGTCTCATGTTTTATTGCATTCCCTTCATACTTAGTACATTCTATGTACTAATGCATACTTGTGCCTACATTGTTTCACTAATGTAGGGCTTGATGACTCTTCTCCTTCCGTTCGTGGCCAGTTGATTCTAATAGAGATTTGAAGACTTGGTGAGTCCTTATCCTTCGAGGATGATGTCAGTTTTATCGCTTTATGTAATTTCAGTTTCAGATTTTGTTAGTGATGTATGGGTTATGTCCCAATCACTTTTATTATGATGTATTAGATGGCTTATTGAGACAAATGTTAGACTTCCGATTTGATTCAAAAACTCTTTTGAAATATGAAATGCTATCTTTTGAACTCTTTAAATTATATTATCTTGTATGATGTATGCTAGGTGTCCTGTGTAGGAAATCTTGGGGTCCTATACGGCATGTCACATCTAGGATGTACTTCGAGTCATGACAATTTATTCCCGCAACACCAAAATGTTGCTAATGTTCCTATTTCGGGAGATGCGGTTGCATACAATGTACATCCACATTCTTGCCTCGATTTTCAAGTTTGAGCATAGAATCCCAGCCTTTGTGACAACCCATGGGGCATTTTTGCTCGGGCATAGCTTTGTAGCTATCCAAGCGCCCGACACACAATCCTTAGATGTAACAACCTCAATATCGTGGTCTAGCAACCCATAGATGGAATTTATAGCTTCCGTCTTATAGTCATAAACCTTGTCGTAAATAGTGATCAACAGTGTTGACATATCGATCTCTATGAGGTTGACATAAAATTCCATCACCCATTGCTCGTTTGCCTTGCATGGTTTAGGAACAAAGCAAATCCACCTGGAGTTCTCCAACCATTGGTAGAAGTTCGAAAGCATCTCGACCACCTTGTCCAATGCAATTCCCCTCTCACAGAGTAACTTCTTCTTGATTAGATCACAATAGTAGTTCTCCTGAGCCTCGAGAGACACAAATTAGTGTTGATCATAATCGACCACAACTTCCTCCTCAAAACCAAATTGTTGTGCCATTCTTGACTTTGTAGAAATATGAAAATAAAAATACCAATGAAAATGTAAGAAATAATTGTGAAACAATGCTATTCTATTGTAGAAGTCAAAGAAAAGGGGTAGGAACCAATCTGAGAACAAAAATAGGCCTTCTAATTTTTTTAAATACTCAGAAAATTGTCCACGATCTCACAAAAGTGAGGCCATGTTCACTTAAGCAAACATCAAAAAAGCGACCAGGAGACGCCTCTTATGCGGAAAATCAAAAAATTGAAAAAGAGGTCACTAAAGCGAAGTTTGCTTTTGTTACAACGAGGTCACTTTCGTGAGTAGCCTCCTCAACATGAACAACCAATTTCGATTAGAAATTTATTCACACAATATTTCGACTTTTGATAGATTAAAACAATAAAACCAAACAAGCAATTGAAAAACTCAATCATTTCGACACCAAAACTTCAAAAGTCATCTTTGAGTTTTTATGAGCATTTTATCAAACGCATGGTGCACAACCTATTTTTACATCAATTTGATCATAAATTTAGTACTCAAGAATTCCCCAAATACACTAATTCAGCCCACACACGTGTATTAAAAAATTAACAAGCAAGATTCGGCCAACACATATACAAATTTAATCCCCTCCAAGTTTGAGAAGATCTTACCCACATAATACCCCCAACTTCCAACAAAGCAAAAAGATTTCAAAACAAATTTACTATTCCAAGAGAGTAAAAGTGAGAGAGACATACCAGATTGTGCTTTGACAATGAAGATCAAGAGTTTTGAAGTTGATTTAAGACAAGTTAGAAAAAGAGCAAGAGTTTGGACCTTTTATTTTTGTGTTATAACCGTTTGACTCCCTGCAATGTGACTTTTGAATACTTGACCTTTGCTTAAGCGACATTCTGGTCGCTTTTGTGACCATTCATTAAAGAGTGGGGTTCGCTTTTGTGAGTGCCCCTCTGATTACTGAATTTCTCTTTAGCGAGAGGATGCTCATTTTATGGACTTCACTTAAGCAAACCTCTGCTAGCTTTTTGCGATATCAAAGGCCTTTTTAGCAGGGTCCTTACTGTCCATTTCGGCAAAATTGAGGCTCATTGGACGATCTGCAGAGTATTAATGGGTGAACCTGTGCACCTAAAAAGTCCCCAAGTCAAATTTTAAGGGGTTTTGGCCGCAAACTTCATGTCCTTCAAGATCGTTACATCCAAGTCTGTTCAATTCAACACCAAATATTCTAAAATATGAGGATAAGTAGAAAAATAATCTAACCTAATATAAAAATGGAAAACTAATAATTAAACTGAGAATTAAAAATTTAGATACCGATGGGTTGCCTCCCATCAAATACATAATTTAACGTCGCAATGTGACCTTGGGTACATCACCCTTTGTGTTTCCACTTCAAGGCAATGAACCTTCTCCCCATTTTTAGATCAATTACTCTCCAAAGAGCATGGGGAGTGCAAGAGAGCATCAAGAGTTTCACTCGATCTATCCACTTTGAAGACTTGAATTATTTTCCCAACTTCAAATCATGTTTTCATTTTGGATCCTTGAGAAAGAATGGAAGAGTTACGAAACCACTTAAGGATTGATTTTCATGATTGTTGGTCCTTAATTCAGTGATACTCTTGATTACACATGAACTAAAGTTTCCATTAATGACTGTCTTTACTTTCTCTTGCAACTTTAGTATCAACTCATATAGTTTAGATTCTTGGATTGTTATTGGTTTGGATTGGTTGAAATAGTCCAAGATATCTTCAATTTACACCACAACCCCTTTTGTTCTCGTATTAGCTTCCAAAGTTACGATTTCAATATTGGGTTGGACCATTTGATAGCATCTAGATAGGTGCAAGTTGTGAGACTCCCCTTCGCTCTTTTTGTCCATAGAATAAGGAGTAGCATCTACCTCCATTATTTTTCTCAACTCGGCCTTAAAAGTTGCGAGTACAAACTCAAATTTTATCGTCTAATGGCACCGGTTCAGGTACATGTTGCGAAGCTTTTCCTTTTCATGGGAAAGTAGGTATAGGAACTTCTCACCCCAATTGAGCTTTTTGTCCACGACCCTGAGTCTAAGTTGACTTATCACACTCATTTCATAACAAGTCCATGGGTCGATGCATGGCATAAAATCCCTAAACATATCATAATCACAAAAATCCATCAAAGCAAAACAAAAAAAGTTAAGACAACTATTCACAATCTGGATAGAAACAAGTAAACTATAAATCCTATATCAATTCAATACACCTAATTGTTCCCCGGCAGTGGCACAATTTTTGATAATGTTCAAATTACCCTCAAAACAAGTTCAAAGAGTAAGCGGTCATTGCCAATAGGGTCGAATCCCACAAGAAACAATTTGTTGGCAATTAAAAAGATAAGAAAATTACAAGCTATACAAGTTTGAATCTAAACATAATGATACACAATTCTCAAATTAAAAGGATGGTTTAGTGACACGATTAAGATTTGGGCAAAGAATTAATCAAGAAAGGAATAATTGAGAATTGGAAATTTCAGGACTCATCACTCATTAAACAATCCATTGCAACCTCAACATATGATAATAAATCATAGGTAGGGCCAGGTCATCTTTAACAACACAAATATCCTTTCGGTCTCAAAGTGCTATATCATGAAATTTCCTTTCGGTCTTAATCATGTAATGCAACACAACAACCTAAAACCTTAATTTAGACCTCGCTTTCGAGCAAGCTTTGCATTCACCAATGAACACCTAAATCTTCTTCTTTCGGTCTCAAACTCAAGACTCAAAATTAACATACAGTTAGTAATCTAATTCTCCACTTCACGAATTCTCTTTCGTGCAACCCGCAAAGATCAGAAGCTTATATGACCGTGCACTCTCAGATAATTAATTCAAACATGAAATTAGATTAAACGTATTTCATAGGATCATGGTATCACATACAAAATAAATAGGATGAAAAATTAGAGTTCCAAATGAATTGTCTATTTTTAACAGAAAATCCTAATCTCAATTAGCAATTACACCCACAATTCATGCAATACAAAGAAAGGAAAATAATATAGGGTAAGATATTTTACAAACAAGAACACAATCTTCAATCCAAAGGATGAATTATGAGATGTTTTTCCTTCAAGTCTCAACCCAAAATATGAAATCTAATACTAAGAGTTTTCACTAGTCTAAACTAAGATATCCTAAATTCAATTCTGTTCAATAATGGATAAAAGTTCCATAAAATCATATCATATTTTCTTCTTCATCCCTTTGTGAGAATTTGGGTTAAAAATATATGAAATTCCAATTCTGCCCTTATCCAGATAACTGGGCCTCACAAAAGCGTTGGGAGTTTGCCAAAGTGAACTTCGCAAAAGTGAACATCCATTTTGGAAAGCAACCCCGCCTTTTTTGGGTTCTTTCACAAAAGTGAACCCCAAACTGGTCCCTTAAGCGACGAGTTGACTTCTCGCTTAAGCGACTAGTTTATTTCAGTTGACTGTTTGCAAAAGCAAAATCCTTCTTCTCTAGTGCAACATCGGACGCTATTTTTTGTCAGTTTCAACTTCTTTTTCCACTCTTGTCCATCAATCTCCTTCCAAGAAATAAATACCTGCAATCATCATAACTGAATGAATAATTAGCCTATTTCTTTACTTAAGTGGCACAAAATAACAAGAAAAGAGCCTCAAATGAGTGGAAATTTACCACTCATCAACTAATCCTACTCCTGTTTATTGTGATAGTCAAGTAGAAGCCAATATAACTAGGAGCCCTATTTTTCATGAACTTACGAAACACATAGAAGAGGAATACCATTTTGTGAGGAACAACTTGCAAGATGGGATCATTACTCTTCATCTTGTCTCAACACACAAACAATTAGTTGATGTTCTCACTAAGTACTTGATAGGGATCAAACACATTGCAATACTGGGAAATTTGGCAGTGGATTCCTCCCCTTCAAATTCAGGGTGGGTTGTTGAGAGTCACTGGGTTAATTAATGGTAAAGTAGTTAGGATTAGTTAGATTAGTTGTTAGTCTTGACAACTATGAACAACTATACATGATTAGAGAGTTAGTTAGTTAGTTATATTTTTGTATAAATTAGTCTAATCTTGTATTCTTACTCACTTGATTCAATAATACAAAAGATATTTTTCTCCTCTCTCATTTCTATTTCTTCAGTTTTTCTTCTTCTTCAAGTTTCAATTGAAGCTCAAGTCAGTTCATCAATGGAGTTTTAGTCTTATTTTTTTATCGGTGGAACAAGGATTTCTGTAAAGTACTATGTTATCCAATTCATGTTTTGGGTTCTTGGCTTTTATCAAGAAAACTGGCATTTGCTCAAGTTGAAGCTTGTAATGGCTATAAGCGGGCTGTGCTACTGTCTTTATGATATTCAACTACTAGCTTCAAGTTATATTAGGTCATGTAATTTTATTGAAGATATTGGTTTTCATTTTTTTGGTTGTTTTCAGAAAACTTATTGAAACTAATGCAGATAACTGATGTCTAGAATCTTTAACTTCATATCTCTGGTCACTTTTTGTTGAATTTAGGGGTGTGCATCTATCGATTTGGTTCGATTTTATGTATTATCGATTTGGTTTATTGATTTTTGGTTTTTAAATATTCTAAACCAATAAGATGTTTTTCATTAGTTTTTGGTTTATCAATTTTTGATCTTTAATGGTTCGAATTTTGATTTAACCAATAAGAAAATACTCATAAAATAAATATACGATTTCTACGAAAAATTCGCTCGATAATACAACAATGTAACTTTATATAATGCTCATAAAATAGAAACATCAGTAACTAATATAAAAAGATCTATATAATACAACACAAATAAAAGAATTAGGACAATAATGTGATTTGAAGGATAAATGCAAAGATAGTAATCAGTTAGGTACCGATATGAATATTTAATATTTATACAGAGGTAAAGGAGTAAATTACAAAAACTTTAATGGATTATCGGTTTACCCAATATTAAAAAATCAAAATCAAATTGATAACTCAATAATTTTTTTATAAAACCATTAAAAACCCATTAATCTAATAACCCAATAACAATAAACCAATAACATTTTTTTGGTTAGATTTTTGCAAACCCTTAACTAATCCATTGATTACGTTCTATCTCCTCTTTGTTTTGCATGTACAATAAGAATTACATCAAAATTCTGAAATGATCCAGAAATGATACCACAACTATATATATATAATCATACTGAATCTTGACCACAAAAAATACACATGTTAAAAATGAAGGTTTTTCTGTTGAAAAAGGTAGTTACTTTCTATAGACTTCAAGGTATTGTAGACTTTATCATTTAGTGTTCATGCATTGACCGTATGGATTGTTGCTGTAAAAGAACTGAAAACATAGAAGTATATCCGTGGAGAAGGCTAGGTTTTTTTGTTCGAAAAGGTAATAGTTGTATAATAGAATCACATAGAGAATGTGTTGAGAATACTGTACAAGTGAGTAAAAGTGTAAAAAAAAAGATAAAGTTTGATCTCATGTTATAATGATCAAAATACAAGGCCACTGGTGATTTGTCTATGAAAACCAAAGGAACTTTTGAATTTAATCAACAAATTTCACTAAAAAGGATAAAGAACATTGTTCGGAAGTGTAATGACCCTCCTGGTCATTTCCTCCATTCTTATAACTTTTCAGCATTTAGAGCTTTCTTGTGGAGACCCCAAGTCATTTATGAATTGTTGGGACTGATAGTTTGGCTGTCAGGTTGTTATTTTCTGTTTTGTTCAAGTTTCTATATTTTGGTGCCTTTGAAACTTGAACGATTGACTTTGGTCAAAATCTTAGGAAGAATGCCTCGAGATGATGTTCTGATTGTTCCATCAGCTTTAGAAGGGCCATTTTAGGCTAGGGGTGTGGTTGGTTAGGGCCCCGAGGCTTTTGGTGCGAGTTTGTGTCGTTAGGCGTTTAACTTTGAAGCTTAAGACAAAGTTTGACTTCTATCAATATTCTTGGTAAACACGCTTAGATGAGAATTTTGTGAGCACAGTTATCTCTAGATTGTTGAGTTTGGTCAAGAACGACCCTTCGTGTGGATCCTGAGGCTTCTAGTTTTATTCCGAGCCCCTTTGTAGATTTTGACTAAAAATGGAGCTTGGGTGTGAGACCCCATTTTCATTGATACGATCTTTGATGGAAGTTTTGATGGTTCCATTGAGTTTGGATTGCCGAATTTAGTGGGGAATCATATCTGATTTTTTTCATTAGGTCTTGAACTAATCTTAAGGGCCCGTTCAGAGACTTTGAAAAATAGCAAACTTTTGTGTATTGGTGCAGACGTTTAGTGACCAAAATTTAGGATTTTAGGACTGAATTTGACTATTATCGACCAGATTGCCGCTACTTCAATCCCAAATTTTCAGCTTCAACCCTCATTTCCAAAATGTAATTTCTTGAGCTATAGAGCTTCGATTGAGTTGATTTCAGTTGTATTGGGTTTTTGTGTAGCTACATGTTGGAGTGATCAAGGAAGCTTGGAAGTCATCATTTTGAGGTAATTTCTACTCCAAAAAGGATGCTTAAGCTTGATTTTTGATGTTTTATGGCGGTTTTATTGCATGCGAAGTTTTAGCCCATTTTCGAGCTCAGACTGAGTCTGTTTTACTTGATATTCGATCCATTTCCACTAATCATGAATTTAGTGTCTAAATATCTGTAATGATGTTCTGATAATTAAATAGTGTGGCTATGTTGGAGGCATTTCAGAAGTGAATAACTTCTTTGCAGTGGATACAGAGTGCGTTTGTTGGTTTCTAGTTAGGCTTCAGTCTATTTTCTTGATTGGGATTTTTAGGTAAGTGTGATTTAGGATTGTATTTTCCAGTTATTAGTTCCCATGTTATCCATTCTATCTTTTCTTGATCCTGTAGGAGCTTTGGACCTTTTATGGGTATGGGGATCCTTTGTTTAGGCTTGTAGCCTCACTTGTGGTGTAGATTAGCATGTTTATCCTTTTTAGGTTTATTGCTTAAGGCCTTAGGATATATTTGAGAATTAAATGCCTTAGACTGTGTTTTAGTGTCCTTGTAGTTGTGAATTGCTACATGTAGGGATTGTATTTGGTTGTTCATCTTGTAGTGGTACTTGAGACCTTGATGGATCATCGTAGCCATAAGTTGGCATTAGCTATGCTCAGTCATGGGCTGGTGTGGTATGATTGGGTTAAGGCATCACCCATTGAGTTTTTCTCCCCTTTGATTAATTCAGAAGCTTTGGTGGTCACGTCGCTTGTTTTAGCGGCATGCTTGTTATGAACCTTTGATCTATGACTATATTGTTGGGCTCGAGGTTGAGTTCAAGGAGCAGTTGCATCCCAAGTAGGTACTCTCTTCCTTTGTAGCGTGGTTTGATTGGACTTATTTTTTTTGGTTGTTAGTGCCTTATTTAGATGCTGGTGATGGTTCCCATTGCATTGGTTGTTCATTCTCACATGTTTTGTGGTACGATCATGGATCATACATTGGCTCATCATTATCATTCATAGAGAAATAATATTTTCACTTGGATTTTATTCTAAGTTGGCTTTAATGGGAGTCGTACCACTTGGATCACTGGATTTACTGAGTTTGAGACTTATGAGGTGTCGTTGACATGCTCTCTTTTATACTTGGGACAGTAGAGGCATCTGGGATTTTCTCAGGTTTTACTTGACTAGCTGGTGCGTTGACACCCTTTCTGGCATGATTTTGGCTACTCATGATCCTCTACGAAGTTGATCCCTACTATTCGTAGATTAAAGGTCTGGTATTTTAATCTACAAAGCCAATTTGTTGTAAGACCTGAATTTGGGTCCACGAAATGTATACAATCTTCCTGCGTCCCCTATTAGCCACTTTGGTCGTTATTACCATAGTACTGAATAATGGAGTTGGAAGGGTCCTACCTCACCTCACGGCATGGAGGTAGGTCTATTGTAACGACCCGGAAGACTAGTAAGTGAAACTAGAGCCTAACAATTGTGTGTTTGAGTTTGTAATGGGGTTTCAAGTGATAGAATGTCTTCCCGAACTTCGGTTGAGGGGTTTAGGGGTTAAACGTCAAGGTACGACTCCCCAAGACCCACCCAAGGGGTCCTTGAGGAGGGACCTAAATGCTAACCCTCAAGACACCAAGAAACCAAAAAGCTGTCAAATTGAGGGTGGCTCACAGATGGGACCTACCCCTCGTAGGTCCATCCACACCCCGTGGATGGCCTCCGTGGGTCAAGGTCTCAAAAGGCAAGCCATAACCTCAAATCACGGACCTGCAAGACGGGGAGTGAGGTCACCTACGGTCCGTAGGTCATGGGGAGTAGGTCATGCCTGTGTTGCTCTCTAGTTTCGGCCTAAGTTGGGGCAAAGTGGTAACTTCCTTTTTAAGTTAGATGAGTTGAGGGTCAGTAATTATTGAGTTATTAAGGAATTTTAAGGGTTTTAAAAGTATAAAACTCCTATTTCAACTCATTATTTCCCAACACTCAAAATTAGAAACCCACCTCTCCAAATATTCTCTCTCTAGAAACTCCATTGAAGAGAAAGATCAAGGTCAAATTTAGGGGTCAAGGAGCAGATTTATTCTTCAATTTCGTGTGGAATTCTTCCATAAAGGTATGGTAGTCTTCATCCTTGATTAACTTTCATTCAAGGAGCCCTATCAAAAGGTGATTTCAAGTTTCTAAAATCCCCCAAAACACCCTAGTTTTCAATCTATGCATGGGTTCAATTCCAAAACGTTTTCAAACGTTCATATATGATGATTTAAGATGGAATTGGTGAATTAATATGATTTCTCCTATGAACCCATGTTTTCCCCAAAAATCCTAAGTACTGAATTGTGATTGGGAATTGATTGATCATGAAAGTATGTTGAATTGTTTATGTTTATATTGAATTAGTTATTGAATCATGTTAAATCCCTTATCTAATGTAGTATTCTAGATGTTTGGGTTGAGATTGATTCATAGCCTTGAAAGGCAATTTCATGAAGGATCTATGTATGAACATGATGTGAAGTATATGTGTGTGATCTCAATGAAAGTATTATGAGCATGTTTAGAATGCAATTGTGTTATTATTGAATGCATATTCTCAATTAACACTCATGAATGATTATGATAGAATGTGAAAGGTTTCTATAATGTGATGTTATATCTTGAATTGGTAAGCTTAGGGCATCCTCTTCTTGTATAAATGAAAGTAATGTGGATTGATGTATCTTGAATTGGTAGGCTTGAGGAATCCTTTTCTTGTATTAATGAATGTGGTCTGGATTGAAGTGCCTTGAATTGGTAAGCTTAGACGTTCTCTTCTTGTGTAATGAATGTATCTTGACTAAATGAACTTGAAATACCTGTAGACCTAATGTTGGTAGCCCTTTCATAAATGAAAAATGAAGTATTGTGAAGCTTTGCCTTGAATCAGTAGACCTAATGTTGGTAGCCCTTTCATAAATGAATGATGGAGTATTCTAGGCTATATCTTGAACCGATATACCTAATGTTGGTAGCCCTTCATGACGAGCCTAGAAACTAATGTGATGATAAACCTTGAATTGGTAGACCTAATGTTGGTAGCCCTTTCATGTGTGAAATGATGAACCTTGCATCGGTAGACCTAAGGGTGGTGGCCTTTCTTGAGAATTCAATGACATATCCCTGTAATGTACCTTGAATCGGTAGACCTAATGGTGGTGGCCGTTTAATTTGTAATGTACCCTTGGTCGGTAGGCCTAATGTTGGTGACCCTCTCAAGTACAATAATGTTGATGAAAAAGAACTACTCTATGGGAATGGAGGCTAAGTATCGAGTGAATATGGTAAGATGGAAGTTCTCCCTACATTAGGCCGGATCTCAATGAACATCTTTCTTATCCCATAACTATGTTCCCACATAGGATAGCTAGTGGATCCACCTAAGCTAAAATGTTACTAGTTCTACCTTAGGCAAGTAGAACACCTTCCTTCGGTATAGGGTTACATGACACCAGATTCCATGATTTAGCTCTCATGGACTATGTCGGTTAACATTTTTTCCCATCATGTGAGATGTGCATTATGGTTTCTTGAGAAGTTCTATGAAGTGTGGGTGGTAGTATGGGATGCCATCCATGCATTGCACGAGTAGGCTTTGAGAGGGTCATAGTGAGTTCTCTAATGTCTTCATGACTAATGAATGAAACTACTCTTAATGAAGAGTAATGAAGAATGTTGGCTTATATGTTTAATGTGATGATGCATGCTATACTTGGATTGTATTATGAGTTACTTCCTTGTCATGCCTTACGAAATGCTTATGTTCCTTATGTATGACTATAATCTAAAGGTGAAAAGGAAGAATGGTAAGTTCACTTTTGGTAGCCTTAATGTGGTACTTAGTGTGGATGGTGGTATGGGACGCTATTAATACATTGCACAAAGGATGGCTTGGGGTTACTTGAGGTGAAAGCTTAATGTGATAAAATGTCTTATATGTTGATTATGTTCTAATGTGAAGAAATGACTTGTATGTTGGTTATGTGTGTTTATTATGCCTCTTATACTTATGTTCATAAAGTTTCTTACTAATTGGCATAAATCATGATTTCCAAATAAAATGTCCTTTTTAAGCATGGGTTTTGCATGGCTATCACACTTAGTACATTAAATGTGGTAACCCATATTTCTTCTATTTTTATTACAAAGTGTAGGTTCCGGCAAGTGTGTTGAGTTCCTCCTATTCAAGCTTGGATTGAATTCTTCCAAGATTAGTGGTATGTCCTCATGGATTCGAGGACAAGTACTTGATGTCATTCCATGTTTCTTATTGTATTAGACTTTTGTTAAGACTTTCGATTGTATAGGGCTGTGACCCTACTTTTGGTACTTTTGTTTCAAAGATATTTTTAGATGGCCATGTGAGACTAGTAGACTTCCGCTATTTTAAATGTTGAATTTCGATTGTGTATGGATTTAAATAAAGGTTTTAATTTCGTACCATTTTCCATATATCGAATGTTATGAATGCTCTGAGGCTTGTATGAGGATTTTCGAAGTCTTGTACGCCGTGTCACTTCCGGGGTGTTGGCTCGGGTCGTGACAAATATGGTATCAAAGCATAAGGTTTTGGGAATGGTTTTTAGGATTGATGTCTCACAAGCCACGTCTAGTATAGTCTTGTTCATGGGTGTGAGTCGCGACACATTTATGAATGAGAGGCTATATGACGTTAGGAAGCTACACTTCTTTCATTATTCTTGAAGTAGTGCCATAGAGTTTAGATCTATAAGTGTCCTTTTCCTAACCCTTCTCTTGTGTCTATAGGATATGACTACAAGAAGGATGGAAAAGGATATTGTAAACGAGGGAGTTCCTCCCTCCTCAAGGTGAACAAGTTCCTTAAGTCAATCAAGGAAATCAAGTTCCGGTTGAACCTCCGGTCATGACCAATGAAGAAGTTAGGTAGTCTCTTTTGATGATGGCTCAAGCCGTAACTACTCAAACCCAAGCCATGACGGCTCAAGCTACTAGGGGTGTTAAAGCTAATGTGAACCCTATTGTGAGCACTATGGCTTCTAGGTTGAGAGCCTTTGTGAGGATGCGTCCTTCGGTATTTCTTGGTTCTAAGGCGGGAGAGGATCCCCAAGAGTTTTTGGATGAGGTGTATAAGGTAGTCAATGCTATGGGGGTGACTTCTATAGAAAAATACGAACTTGCCTCTCATCAATTGAAGGATGTTTCCCAAGTTTGGTTTACTCAATGGAAAAGCAATATGCCGATTGGAGCGGGTCCCATAGAATGGGAGTTGTTTAAAGAAGCATTCCTTGGTAGTTTTTTCCCTCATGAGAAGATAGAGGTTAAGATGGAGGAGTTTATCAACCTTAGGCAAGGTAGCATGAGTGTGCAAGAGTACTTCTTGAAATTTATCCAATTGTCTAAGTATGCTCCATATTTGGTGTCTCACCCAAGGATGAGATGAGTCGATTTGTGACGGGTGTGTCCGACCTAGTTGAGGAAGAGTGCCGCACGTCAATGCTCCATAATGACATGAATATTTCTAGGCTCATGGTGTATGCCCAATCTATTGAGGAGTCCAAATGTAAGAAGAACAAAAGGGAGTTGAAGAGAACTAGGTCCGATGAGCAAGGACAACCAAGGTTCAAAAAGAGATCTTCTAACCAAAATCCTTCAAGCACTCCTACGGTTAACCAAGAGAAAGAAAGTGGACCTCCATTTTCTAAACCTACTTGCCACAATTATGGAAAGAAGCATCATGGGAAGTGCCTAGCCAGTACTAGTGGGTGCTATGGTTGTGGAAAGAATGATCACCAAGTGAAAGATTTCCCTACTCTTACGGCCAAAGGAAGGGAGGCCAAACAAGCTTCTCCTAATGGCCCGAATCCTAATTCTCCAAAGAAAAATTGTTTCTATGTACTTCAAGCTAAAGAGGGTAAATGAGCTCTTTCAGATGAAGGCACCTATAAGTGATGGTTTCTTATAGTTGTGAATGTTGTATTGAGGTTCCTATGTTGTTTCCATGTTAGCCTTAGTTGGGTTTACTCCTAATGGGGAGATAGTATGTTGAATAGTAAGGTTGTTGAGAGTTCCGATATCCTTATTTCTTTCTTATATTCTTATTCAAGCTTGAGACCAAGAGTTCATTGTGACTTGTTTCATGTTTTGGAGTCATGTGTGATTATGTGTTTCCATGGACTCCTTATGTTATGCATGTTCTTGATGAATTTATGTTTAAATGAGAAAATGAGTTTTTATGAGTTATGTTCCTCATGTTGATGTGCATTTAGTATGAGTTGCCTATATGTTTCATGAGGTGAATTGTTGAGCATGCCTAAATGTGCCTTTATGAAGTAATTGCTTAATGTGCTTAATGATGTTATGATGAGCATTATTTGAGTTAGAGAAGGTTATTCCTCCAATTAAATGAGAAATGTTGAAGTTTTCATGCATAATGAGTTTGTAGATGTAGTTCCTACTTTGTTGTGTTGCATTGAGTATGCTTGATATGGAGTTGATGTTTCCTCCTAGTTTTGTGCATTGTTTAAGATGTTGTATGCATGATGGAATGCTAGTCTTGAGTCGTTATCCCTTAATGTGTTTAAAGTGTCATTCAAGGGCGAATGTTCGTAAGGGGGAGATAATGTAACGACCCGGAAAACTAGTAAGTAAAACTAGAGCCTAACAATTGTGTGTTTGAGTTTGTAATGGGGTTTCAAGTGATAGAATGTCTTCCTGAGCTTAGGTTGAGGGGTTTAGGGGTTAAACGTCAAGTTACGACTCCCCAAGGACCATCGAAGGGGTCCTTAAGGAGGGCCCTAAAGCCTAACCCTCAAGACCCCAAAAAACAAAAAAGCTGTCAAATTAAGGGTGGCTCACAGATGGGACCTACCCCCGTAGGTCCATCCACGCCCCGTGGATGGCCTCTGTGGGTCAAGGTCCCAAAATAAAAGCCACATACCCTAACCACAGACCTGCAGGACGGGGCATGAGCCCATATACGGTCGGTAGGTCATGGGGCGTAGGTTATGCCTGTGTTGCTGTCTAGTTTCGACCTAAGTTGGGTAAGGTGGTTAATTCCTTTTTAAGTTAGATGAGTTGAGGGTTCGTTATTATTGAGTTATTAATTATTTTAAGGGTTTTAAAAGTATAAAACTCCTATTTCAACTCATTATTTCCCAACACTCAAAATTAGAAACCCACCTCTCCAAATATTCTCTCTCTAGAAACTCCATTGAAGAGCAAGATCAAGGTCAAGTTTAGGGGTCAAGGAGCAGCTTTCTTCTTCAATTTCGTGTGGAATTCTTCCCTAAAGGTATAGTAGTCTTCATCCTTGATTAACTTTCATTCAAGGAGCCCTATCAAAAGGTGATTTCAAGTTTATAAAATCCCCCAAAACACCCTAGTTTTCAATCTATGCATGGGTTCAATTCCAAAACGTTTTCAAAAGTTCATATATGATGATTTAAGATGGAATTGGTGAATTAATGGTGAATTAATATGATTTCTCCTATGAACCCATGTTTTCCCCAAAAATCCTAAGTTGTGAATTGTGATTGGGAATTGATTGATCATGAAAGTATGTTGAATTGTTTATGTTTATATTGAATTAGTTATTGAATCATGTTAAATCCCTTTTCTAATGTAGTATTCTAGATGTTTGGGTTGAGATTGATTTATAGTCTTGAAAGGCAATTTCATGAAGGATCTATGTATGAACATGATGTGAAGTATATGTGTGTGATCTCAATGAAAGTATTATGGGCATGTTTAGAATGAAATTGTGTTATTATTGAATGCATATTCTCAATTAACACTCATGAATGATGATGATAGAATGTGAAAGGTTTCTATAATGTTATATCTTGAATTGGTAAGCTTAGGGCATCCTCTTCTTGTATAAATGAGAGTAATGTGGATTGATGTATCTTGAATTGGTTGGCTTAAGGAATCCTTTTCTTGTATTAATGAATGTGGTATTGATTGAAGTGCCTTGAATTGGTAGGCTTAGATATTCTCTTCTTGTGTAATGAATGTATCTTGACTATATGAACTTGGAATCGGTAGACCTAATGTTGGTAGCCCTTTCATAAATGACAAATGAAGTATTGTGAATCTTTGCCTTGAATCGGTAGACCTAATGTTGGTAGCCCTTTCATAAATGAATGATGGAGTATTCTAGGCTATGTCTTGAACCGGTATACCTAATATTGGTAGCCCTTCATGACGAGCCTAGAAACTAATGTGATGATAAACCTTGAATCGGTAGACCTAATGTTGGTAGCCCTTTTATGTGTGAAATGACGAACCTTGTATCGGTAGACCTAAGGGTGGTGGCCCTTCTTGAGAATTCAATGAGCTATCCCTGTAATGTACCTGGAATCGGTAGACCTAATGGTGGTGGCCCTTTCATGTGTAATGTACCTTGGGTTGGTAGGCCTAATGTTGGTGGCCCTCTCAAGTACAATAATGTTAATGAAAAAGAACTACTCTATGCGAATAGAGGCAAATCCCCGAGTGGATATGGTAAGATGGAAGTTCTCCCTTCGTTAGGCTGGATTTCAATGAACATCTTTCTTATCCCATAACTATGTGCCCACATAGGATAGTTAGTGGATCCACCTACGCTAAAATGTTACTAGTTCTACCTTAGGCAAGTAGAACACATTCCCTCGGTGTAGGGTTACATGACACCAGATTCCATGATTTAGCTCTCATGGTCTATGTCGGTTAACACTTCTTCCCATCATGTGATATGTGCATTATGGTTTCTTGAGAAGTTCTATGAAGTGTGGGTGGTAGTATGGGATGCCATCCATTCATTGCACGAGTAGACTTTGAGAGGGTCATAGTGAGTTCTCTAATGTCTTCATGACTAATGAATGAAAGAACTCTTAATGAAGAGTAATGAAGAATGTTGGCTTATATGTTTAATG
This sequence comes from Solanum piurae, assembly GCA_029582685.1. Classification (NCBI taxonomy): domain Eukaryota; kingdom Viridiplantae; phylum Streptophyta; class Magnoliopsida; order Solanales; family Solanaceae; genus Solanum; species Solanum piurae. The sequence continues at coordinate 18,746 of JAJOOO010003467.1, forward strand.
TGATGATGCATGCTATACTTGTATTGTATTATGAGTTACTTCCTTGTCATGCCTTATGAAATGCTTATGTTCCTTATGTATGACTATTATCTAAAGGTGAAAGGGAAGAATGGTAAGTTCACTTTTGGTAGCCTTAATGTGGTACTTAGTGTGGATGGTGGTATGGGACGCTATTAATACATTGCACAAAGTATGGCTTGGGGTTACTTGAGGTGAAATATTAATGTGATAAAATGTCTTATATGTTGATTAGGTTCTAATGTGAAGAAATGACTTGTATGTTGGTTATGTATGTTTATTATGCCTCTTATACTTATGTTCATAAAGTTTCTTACTAATTGGCATAAAGCATGATTTCCAAAATAAAATGTCCTTTTTAAGCATGGTTTTTGCATGGCTATCATACTTAGTACATTAAATATGCTAACCCATATTTCTTCTATTTTTACTAGAAAGTGTATGTTCCGGCAAGTGAGTTGAGTTTCTCCTATTCAAGCTTGGATTGAATTCTTCCAAGATTAGTGGTATGTCCTCATGGATTTGAGGACAAGTACTTGATGTTATTTCATGTTTCTTATTGTATTATATTTTTGTTAAGACTTTCGATTGTAAAGGGCCGTGACCCTACTTTTGGTACTTTTGTTTCAAAGATGTTTTTAGATGGCCATGTGAGACTAGTAGACTTTCGTTGTTTTAAATGTTGATTTTAAGGTTTTAATTTCATACAATTTTCCTTATATCGAATGTTATGAATGCTATGAGGCTTGTATGAGGCTTCCGGAGTCTTGTACGCCGTGTCACTTCCGGGGTGTAGGCTCGGGTCGTGACATCTATACACTTGGTTACTGATGGTTGGAAAAGGGTTACTGATGGTCCTACTGCATACTCTGCATTCATATGCATTACCTATCACCAGTATACTTGTTCGTTTGTTCCACCTGTTGTTATTGATCTGTTAGCTGATAGGCTGTCTTTAGAATTTTGGTTGTTAGTCCTCCTAACCATGGGTAGTTGACTTTGTATCTTAGTTTGCTTGTGATTGGGTTGTTGTCTTTCATTCCAAGTATGTTATTGACTCGGTTCCTTATTATTGTGTCATTTCTCTTCTCCTCACTGCTTGTTTATCACGTTATTTCTTGTTTAGTTATCTATGCTACACTTTCCTTATTACTTGTTGCTTATACTTGTGTTATCTTTTGAGCTCATTCGGCCAATGCTTACTGAGTACTGATTTTGGTATTCATACTACACTTCTACTCCATGATAACACTGAAATCATTCCTCAAAACTAATCAAAAGAGTGAGCGGTTGTCGTCTATAAAAATACCCAACTAAGAGTCGGGGTCGAATCCCATAAGGAACAATATAACAACGATTGAAGAGATAAAGGCTAACTACATACTAGTTTGAATCTAAACATACAAGGTACCTAATTATCAAATAGAAGGCATTTTTTATAACTATACTTCTAAGGGAGGCAAAGACGATATCAAGCAAGGAATATATGGGAATTGGGAAAACTTGAGATTCAATTAACACTCAATGATCCATTGCAATTCAATCCAAGATCAATCACTAATAAGTGGGCTAGGTAATTTCAATTACGCTAATTCTCAAAGCGTTTTATTGTGATATGTCCTTTCGGTCTCAATCACACCAATACAAAATAGCCCACTACATTAACTTAGACCTCTCTAGAAAGAAAGCCTTGAACCCAACAATGAAACCCTAAACTTTTAGCATTCGATCTCAAATTCAAGATTCAAAGTCAGCATGCAATTATATATCTAATTCTCCACTCCAATCAATCCCTTTCAAGCATCGACTGGAGATCGGAGGCTAAATTTGAGTGTGCACTCTCAACCTATAAATTCAAACATGAAAACTAGATTGAACCTATTTCATGAAATCAAGCATGGAAACACGGAATCAAAAAAATAAATAAAGAAAGAAATCAAACACCCAAATAACTTTGTTTATTTCTAGCACAAAAGCCCCAATTTCATACAAGTCGTTATACCCACGTTTCTAGTAATTAAGAATAAGGAAATGAAGAAAGGTAAAAGATATAACAATAATAGAACACAATCTTCAAATCCAAAACTGAAATGTGAGGCAACTTGCCTTCTATGTCTTTAACCGTAGATCAAGAACACTAAGAAATCTACTTTTTGAATGTATTTGTCTCTCTAATATTCTCTCGCTCTCTTTAAAAAATATTGGATGATGAATAATTGCCCAACTCTAACCCTATTTTCTGAATTTGGGTCCAAAGCTTAAGAATTTCCCATTCTGCCCCTGCCTGAAAAGGTGGGCTTCGCAAAAGCACCAAGAGGTTTGCAAAAGCGAACTGAGGTGCGCTTAAGCGACCTCCACCCTTTTGGCCCAGTTTGCAGAAGTGAACCCCACATTTTTTCTTAAGCGAACTGTTGACCTTGTTGCCTAGTTTGCTTAAGCGAAGAGTCTTATGCAGATGCGATACCTGAGACTTGTTTTTTGCCAGGTTTTGTTCTTTTTAAGCTCCTATTCCATTTTTTGTCCATTATTTTCTTTCCTAATCATGAAAGTACCCGAAACAACACAATTCAAAGGATAATTAGCCTCTTTATCTACTTGAGTACCACAAAATCACAAGAAAAGAGCCTCAAATGAGTGAAAATCCACCACTCATCAACACCTCCAACTTAAAACTTTGCTTGTCTCAAGCCAAACAAAAATTCGAAACACAAGAGGAACTCAATTTAAGCACAACACTCTTTCATTCTCAACAAGAATCATGGTCATGGCTTTGGTTGGTACTAATAATTAGAAAGCAAAAAAGTGATTAACAAGTCAAGTAACTCCCACAAATTCAAACCAAATTTCAAAACTCAATTAGTTCCAGGAGTGATCAAGTGACAACAAGAATTCTCAAGAAGTGACTCACAATTACTAGTATTCTTACAACTTCCCTTGACACAATTTTGGGAATCTATTAACTACCATCATTCCTAGCATTCTTGCCCTCACAAGAAACAAACTTTCCCACAAAAACACACAAGTATTCACAACACAAGGGAAAACAATACAAGCACTCACACTCAAAATGAATCATCTCACGCACACAAATACCACACCATAGGCTTGCCCATATTTTCAAACAACATTGGCTCAATTTCATTTGGTTGGAGATCTCAAAGGAATTTGTTAAGATTTTAATGTAGGCTTAGGGAAGGTTAGGATATGATTTAGGTACAAGTGACTACACCCTCCTTGAACACTACACAACAACTTTTCAATCAACAACTTTCAACTTCTCTTCACTTGTCAACTCAATGCACACTTCACATCATTTTCTTATTTCTCTTCCAAGATGCCCCATATGTAACCATTTTCAACTTTTTGGAGGATTCAAATCTCACATTTATTCCAAATATTTCTTTCTTTTTTTTATATTTTTTTTTACACTTTTTCTTTCTTTGAAACTTTTCCTCCATTCTAGAACTCTTTATTTTGTATCAAGCCCTCATCTGGTAAGCATCCATCTATAATCTTCCCATAAAACCCCCAACTTAGGCTTTTAGCCTCAACTTTCACAATTCTAGAGTTCAAGGAGGGAAAGAGTCTTAAAGAAGATTACTTTTCAAAAAGGGTTAAAGCTTGTAATGTGGTTGTCAATAAAAGGATAAGGCTCAAAGGGGACCACTATAGACACATTTAGTGCAAGGGTGGGATCTTTAGGATAATTGGACTTTAAGGAAAATCAAAGAATGCCTTAGATTATTTCTCCAACCAACTCAATCAAGACCAACATTTTATGACCAACTGGGCAAGTTCTAGTTAAGACAAGTGAACACAAGACATTATTAATAAAGACTCACCACACATGGAATGTAGCTATTTAAGATGACTTAATTTTACTTCCTAGTCAAGAACAAATGAGTCATTTTGCAATCACCACCTAGTAATTTGGAGTAACAAAAAGAGTCAACCCATTGTCACAAAATCATTCACTTTGACAAACTTTCAGAGGGATGCTCATTTCACAAACCAAACAAGTCACAAACTGATATCAAAGCATCACCAAGCCAAAAAAACTCAACAAAATGATGATTTTCTCTTAAGAATGACGTCACCCTATCTTTCATTAGGCAAATTTAGGCCTTTTCATTGAGATTTTGCAATGGCTTCCAAATTCACAAGCTACGAGTACTCAGACTTCCCCAGCTTCAAGGCATCAAGAGTGAAAAACAATCATCACACTTTGTTATTTCAAAGAGATAAACTAACAAAAGTTGCTAATTTAATAAAACCAAAACATAATAATACAACCAATCCGCACAATAATCCAAAACAATAATAATTAAACAACAATCCAACATGCTAATCACAACAAGATAAAACAACCAGAGGGAAACATCCCCAACTAGTAATGATATTTTGTCCTCACAACACAACCATAATACTCAAAAGAGAATACGAGCTCCCTGGGTTGCCTCACTCCTTTTTATCAGCCTTAGTGGCCCCACTATCCTCATCTCTATCATTATCACCCCAAGTGACCGACTCATCTTCATCCTCGTCTGGCCTAGAAGTCGAGAATGTCTTATTTGCCTTCTACAATTTACAAAGCCTTTTACACCTTCCACATCCGAGTGAAGAATTTGTCTAGACTCTTCTCCCGCTTTTTCATTTTATTGTGTGAGATGCTTAACTCACTATGTGACTTGGCCAAGCTAGCATATGCCTTCTCCAAATTTTCAGGTTGAGCTTTTTGCTTCCTTTGATCACTCAAGTAGGCATCAAACTCACTTTGGGCCACATAAAATCTTGGCCCCATAGATGATTCACCCATCCCTTGGGGAAGCTTTCCCACTAACTCTTTCATAACCCACAACTCACTTGCCAAAGACTCAAACGGGCCCACCATTAGAGGTATACGAGAATCATCCTTCACATGCACAGACTTACCAAAGACCATCTTCCTCTTTATGCTTTTCACCACCGTTCCCTAACTATGCATATTAAGTGGACATATAGGATTTTTAGGCTCCATCCATATGTCACCTTGAAGTACCTCCACCATTTACAAAGCTCTGTGATCAAAGAGGGAACAACAAGAGACAAGCTATCATGCATTTTGAACTCCCAAAAATCATTCGCAATCAAATAGCCTATATTTAGCGGGATATCATCAAGCACACAAGCCACTATCTGAGATCGCAAGATCGGAAAGTTTCTAATGTTCCCACTTGGGGAAATACAGTTGCATACAATATACATCCATGTCCTAGCCTCCATGGTAAAGTATAAGAATAAAATTTTGGCCTTTATGATGGCCTATGGAACATTATTGCCTGTGCATAACTTCAAAGCTAGCCAAGCACCTGACTTACAATCTTTGTCAGTGAAGGATTTGATATCAAGGTTGAGTAAACAATATACCTGATTGATTACTTCTGGCCCATAATCGAAAACCTTGCCTCAGATAGTGATCAAGCTTGATGACATGTCAATCTTCATAAGGTTGGCATAAAACTCCCTCACTTATTGCTAATTTTCCTTGCAAGGTTCTACTACAAAACATGTCCAATCGGATGAGATCAATATTTGGTAGAAAGACAGAAGCCTTTCCTCAACTTTGTCAAGCGATATGCCTCTCTCCGGATGTAGGTTCATCGTCATCAAATCAGCATCATAAATTTCTTGTGCTCAGAGAAAGATAAATCGATATTGGTCATAGCGGACCACCACTTCCTCCTCAAAATTGAGTTTGTGTACCATTCTTGAATTTTTGAGAATCTTTAAATCACAATAGCATAAGCGTGAGAATTATGTGTTAAACAATGCTATTTCTCAAGTAGAGGTCAAAGGAAATGGTTGGAACTCAATTTGAGACCAAAATAAGCAAGCAAAAAAATTTCACACTAGCAGAACACTGCCCTAGATATCACAAAAGCAAGTTTAGTTCGCTTAAGCAAACATCGCAAAAGTGGACAGGAGGCCTCTTAAGCAAAAATCGCAAAAGAGAAAGGTATCGCCTAAGCGAACATCGCATAAGTGATGGTGAGTTCGCGTAAGCGAACAGTCGCCCCCTTGAACTTGAACAACCAATTTTGATTTCAATTTTTGGCATGGAATTTCAAATACCATCAGTGTAAAATCAACAACAACCAAACAAGCAACCAACAAACTCAATCATTTCGACACTAAGAGTTTCGAAAATCATTTTTGTGTTCTTTTGGGCATTTTATCAAACACATGGTACCCAAACTAATTTCAATACCTAGATAATGAAATGGGGGTTCAAGACTTCCCCAAATACTTTAAATCAGTCCACACACTTGCATTTAACGATTAATATAGACAATTCGGCCAACAAAATCACAATTTTAACTCCCCAAGTTAGAGAAGTTACTACCCACTAACTACCCCCAACTTTCAAAAAAGCAATCAAAAGTAAACAATGATTATTACCCCTTCAAGAGAGTAAAATTGAGAAAAATGTACCAGATTGTGTTTGCACAATGAAGACCAAGAGGTTGGGGATCATTTTGGAACAAGTGAAAAGGGAGAACAAGAAGTTGGACCTTTTATTTTGTGAGTTTTGTCCGTTTGGCTCCCTTAAACTGCATTTTGAAATGCCTTACTGTCGCTTAAGCGATGTTTGGTCACATTTGCGGTTGATGGTGAAAGGTTAGGATTCGCTTAAGCGAGTGCCCCTCCTCTTAAGTGATGTTCTCTTTTGCGAGAAGAAGCCACTTTTGCAGACTTTGCTTAAGTGAACTCCTGTTCACTTTTGCGGCTCCTAAGGCCAGTTTGTCAAGCTACTCATTGTGTGATTGGGCGATCTTAGTGGGTGATTGGGCGTTCCGTGCAATCTCATTGGGTGAGCCTGGGCGCCCAAAATGCCTCCCAAATCATTTTCCAAGGGGTTTTTAGCCCCAAACTTCATTTCCTTCAAGATTCATACCTCCAAACCTGTTCAAATTAATTCTAAAAACTCCAAAATTATGAGGATTAGTCAAAAACAAAAAAGTTATACCTAATCTAGAAATTAAAAACTCAAAATTAAACTAAGTTAGATACCAATGGGGTTCCTCCCATCAAGTACACAATATTACATCACGACGCAACACCGAGTACATCATCCTAATGGTCTGAGGCAATGAACCATATCCCCAAATTGAGATCAATTTTACTCCGACAAGCATGTGGAGTGCAAGAGAACATCAAGCGTTTCACCCAATGTCTCCATTTTGAAGACTTGAATCTCTTACCCAACTTCGAATCATGCATTCTCTTTGGATCATTGGCAAGAGTGAAAGGGTCAGTAGGCCATGTGAGCATTCAACTTCATAATTCTTGGCCTTCAAGTGAGTGACACTCTCTTCTTCGAGTGAACTAGAGTTATCATATATGATGATTTTTTTGCTTTTTCCTGCAACTCTAGTATCATGCTAGTTATTTCGGCTTCTTGGACTATTATTGCTTTGGTTCGTAGAACAAGCTCAAGATATATTCTATATCCACCTTCATCTCTTCGCTCGGTTCAATTTCAAATTGTTCAACTTCAAACATTAATTGGCCTGTCTCATCGCACCAAACAAGGTGCAAGTCATGAGACTCTTCTTTGCTATTTTTGGCCATTGGATAATGAGGAGTTTTCACCCTCATGGCTGTTTTACCCTTAGCTATAAGACTAGTGAGCCTCATCTCAAAGTGGACTATGTCATAACACCGAGCTCTGCACACTTCTTGAAGACTTTCCATCATATCAGAGAGTTGGTGTAGGACTTTCTTGCCCTAAATGAGCTTAGCATGCACGACAGACATGGTTCGGTAGAGGGCATACCATTACCAAAGATTTCATGATCACAAAAGCCATCAAAATAAAACAAAAGAAAACAAAGACAACTATTCATAATCTAGATAAAAACAAGTAAACTAGAAATCCTAAATCAATTCCATATTCCTAATTCTTCTCCGGTAGCTGCACCATTTTTTATAACGCTCAAATCACTCCTCAAAACTAATCAAAAGAGTGAGCGGTCGAAGTGAATCAAAATACCCATCTAAGAGTCGGGGTCGAATCCAACAAGGAATATGTAACGACTTGTTCCCGTCGATATGGAAAAGACAACGGGGAAAGAATTTGGGTCAGAAAATCTTTGAGTAGTGACGTGGAAATTTCTAGCCTATGCCAGTCTTGGATGAAATATGAGTCAGGTGAGGTCTAGGGAAATATGGTAATGAATTAAGGATTTCATTATGAATTTTATCACATGAGTGGATATCCAAGACATTAAGGAACCTATACGACCTTACAGAATCAAATTCAGGCGAGTAGAACTCCCGAAACTGATCTTGGCGTGAAAGGGTAGTTTTAGAACGTCCAGGTTTGAAAGTGTGTTGTGAAATGGGAGCTTGGAACTTGAATTCCGAGCTTCTGTTTCCGTGCAAGACGTCGGGGCGGGATTAATCGCGCTAGGGCAGGGTTGCTGAGGCAGGATGGGGTCTGCTGTGGTGGCCCAATCACGAGTTAAGTAAGAGAAAACCCCAAAATCATTATTTTCTACAAAATTTCATTCTTGAGAGATAGGAGATGACCCAGAGCAGTTCTTGACAGTTTTCTATGATTTTTAGCGCTAAAGGTAAGATATTTACTCCCCTAATCCGTGTTTTGATTCTTACAACATGGAATCTTGGGTAATTATCGTTGGGGGAGGGTTTTTGCCTGAAGTTAATGGTGGAAAAATCCCTAATTGAACATTAGGATCATGGGTTTGGCCTTGGCCGTTGATAACTTTAGTTATAATCTGGGTAAATTAGGCCTTGTTTATTGATCCATGGATTATTTAATTGTTTTAGACCAAGAACAAGATGAAAGAATCCGGAAAGGGAAGGCTCAAGGTAGGTGATGGTTCGATTTCCTATTTGTGTGATATATTCTAGTGGATTGCTTTATTGTATGCATGCGTGGATGTGAATAGTGAAATGTGAATCGAATCTAATGAAATGATTATGTGCGAACAATTACATTCCATGAACTGTTACTTGACCATGTGACTACATGTATTATTCATTATGGTGTGGTTGTGATTGTGGTTTTGCTGATTGGACCAAGTGTCACGTTCTGACACATACATTGGATCAGGTGTCACGTTCCGACACATATATTGGACCCAGTGTCACATTTTGACACATACATTGGATCGGGTGTCACGTTCCGACACACTAACAGTTTGGGTATGGGTTCCATAAGAGAACCACTTATGATTTTCATTTTCATGTCTACCTGTCATTGATATTGGGAAATTGTATATTGCTCCTGAAATGCTAATTGAACTATGTATTATGTATATGTGTGTTTACTATGTTGTAATTACCTGCTTGTATTTTGCTTACTGGAGTAGCCGCGTGATCCTACCAGTACACTGTGGTTTGTGTACTGATACTGCACTTGCTCGTTCTTTGTTGAGTAAAAGGTATCTTTAGGCGGCTACTGATAGACCTTAGTTAGGAGATAACTGATCGAGACCGGATTCAAGGGTGAACCGGTTCTTCACGGCTGCAATGGGTCCTCTATTGTTTAGTCCATTAATTTCAGACTCAGAATCTATAGTTAGATTTATTCGTACGTTTAGTTTTGGGGTAGTACCCCTCTTTCTTAGACTTGTTGATTAGTAGAGTTTTGGTGCAATGACTTTCAGGTTCTAGGGGTGGACTTCCGCAAAAGCTTGTTTAATTGTTTATTTTAAACCTTTGGAGTTTATGGGAAATCCATTTTTATCCATCATTTAAACCTGCTTCCGTATCTTTAAATGCTTTGTTTTTCGTTAAGTTGCTTAGTTAGGTTGTAGTAATGGTTCTCCCACCGAAGGGTTACTATGGGTTCCAATCATAGTGGGGCTGGGTCGTGATAAAGTTGGTATCATAGCCTTAGGTTCATTGATCTCATTGTATCAGAATGAGTTTAGTAGAGTCTTGCAGAATGGTGCGGAGACGTCTGTACTTTTTTTCGAGAGGCTATAGGACTGTAGGAAATCTCTCTATTTTTTCTCCTTTCGTGCTATGACTCGATTCCAATTGGTATCTGGTGATCCAAATTGGTATCTAATCTCTTTCACTATTCTGTCCATAGATGGTTAACATGCGATACAATGGTGTTAGACCTGTAGCCCCATCAATGAGCCAGTTGAGAAGCCCGCAACAAAGCCGCAGTCAAGGCAGGGGTAGAGAAAGAGGAAGGGGTAGGGGTCGAGGAAGGGTAGCACCCGCCAGAAGTGGAGCCAAGTTAAAAATGCTCCTAAGGAAGAGGCCCCTCCTGCTCCCCAAGAAGAGGTAGAAGAGAATGTGAAAATAAAAAATGAAGAGGATGTTGGACCAGAGGAGGAGGTACAGGATCATACTACAACTATTCCTCCCTTAGACCAGTGTTGGCTTAGCATATCATGATTTTACTGAAGGGATTGGTCGGCCCTGGAGTCCTTTTCACATTACAAGTGAGCCAACCTTCAGTCAATCTCCCTATTGCTATTACCGTTCCCAAGGTGGGTGGAGCATTCGGCACCGATGCGTTTTTCTGTCCCATATTGGGTCCTGTGATAACTAGTATTAAGCACGAGATGTTGACTAAGTTTCTAAAGATGAAGCCACCTATGTTCCATGGTTCTGAGAGTGAGGATGCCTATGAGTTCATTTTGGATTGCTATGAGAGGCTTCACAAGTTAGGTATTGTACATCAGCATGAAGTAGAGTTCGTGATCTTCCAACTTCAAGGTGAATCTAAGCAATGGTGGAGAGACTATGTGGAATGTAGATCGTCGGTCTTACCCCCACTCACTTGGACGTAGTTCCATGCTTTGTTTCTGGAAAAATATGTGCCCCGAACTTTGAGGGATTGCAAGAAGGATGAGTTTATGGCTTTGGAACAAGGTGGTATGACTGTAGATGCTTATGCGGCTAAATTCCATGCCTTGTCCAGATATGCTACACATTTAGTAAATACTGAGAAGGAGAGGATTCATCTATTCGTCAAGGGATTGAACCTCGAATTACAAGTATTATCTGTTCACATGACCTCTGATGGAAAAAGTTTTAATGAGGAGACAGACTTTGTGAAGAAAGTGGAAGGAGTTCGACGTGATGGGCATGTGAAGGCTTCGGCAAAGAAGCCCAAGAGCACAAGTAACTTCCATGGTTCCTACTCCAAAGGTTCTGGTATGCTAACACTTCCAGCCCGGCTAATTCAGTCAGCCATGTACGCTTCTACAGGTGGTTACTCAGGAGCTCCATAACAGAATTTTATTCAGGATAGCCAAGGAGCCGCACCTTCGACGGGTAGCAGGCCATCTTTTGACCGCAGTTGTTACAAATGTGAAGAACCTGGGCATATGAGGAGAGATTGTCCCCATCTGTGCATGTTTGACCCAACACATCAGTAGACTAGAGCAGTGGTACCCGCAAGCAACGATAATAATGGCAGAGGACGTCCATAAGGTGGGCGAGGAGGGAATCAACGAGGTTGTGGAGGCCGGGGAAATGGTAATGCAGGAAGAAGGAGCAGTGCATACAGGCAAGGAGGTTGCCCTTCAAGATAATAAGGCTCAGTGTTATACCTTTTCAGGCAAGACCGAGGCGGAGACATCTGATGCAGTGATCACATATACTATTATTGTCTGTGACCGGATGGTTCCTATTTTGTTTGATCCGGGTTCTACTTATTCATATGTGTCAGTTTGGTTGCCTTGGGATTTGATGCGGTTTTTGATATACTTGATGCCCCCATTCTGTCATAGTCACCCATGTATATCGTGCTTGTCCTGTTCTGTTTATGGGTTATCAAAATTAGGTTGATTTGGTTATTCTGGATATTACTGACTTTGATATAATCTTAGACATGCCTTGGTTGTACCTCTATTATGCTGTGCTTAATTGTAATACTAAGTCTGTGACTCTAGAGATCCCGGGTAGGGAAAAGGTAGAGTGGGAAAGGGTGTACAAGCCTAAGCCAACTAAGGTCATATCTTTCATTTGGGCTAGGAAACTGGTGGGGCAGAGGTGTTAGGCATATTTGGCTCATATTCAGGATGTTGAGGTCGAGTATCCCTCTATCAAGTCTATTCCTGTAGTTTCTAAATTTAAGAAAGCGTTTCCTACCGATTTTCCTAGCATTCTTCCGGATAGAAATATAGATTTCTGCATTGACTTGGAACCGAGCACTCACCCCATTTCCATCCCTCCTTATCGCATGGCTCCGGTAGAATTGAGAGAACTTAAAGTTAAAATTGAGGAGCTTCTTGATAAAGGTTTTATCTTTCCTAGTGATTCCCTGTGGGGTGCTCCTATTTTGTTTTTTAAGAAGAAGGATGGCAGTATGAAGATGTACATAGATTATCGACTGTTGAATAGGGTCACCATTCGAAATAAGTATTCGTTGCCTTGTATAGATAATCCCTTTGACCAGTTGTAGGGTGCATCTGTCTTCTAAAAAATTGATCTAAGTTCTGGTTACTATCAGTTAAAAGATTAGGCATGAGGATGTACCAAAAACGACATTCAGGACCCGCTATGGGCACTATGAGTTTTTGGTGATGTCGTTTGGGTTGACTAATACGCCGGAAGGTTTCATGAGTTTGATGAATGGTTTATTCAAACCATTTATGGATTCATTCGTTATCATTTTTATTGATGACATTTTGGTTTAGTCAAAGGGTAAGGAAGAACATGCTCGATCATCTTCGTATTATTTTGGGTGTCCTTGGGAAACATAAGTTGTATGCCAAATTTTCCAAGTGTGAGTTATGCTTGACTTTAGTAGCCTTTTTGAGGCATGTGGTTTCAAGGGAAGAGGTAATGGTTGATCCCCAAAAGATCAAAGCAGTCAAGAACTGGGTCCGGCCTAGGTCTGTGACTGAAGTAAGGAGTTTTGTAGGGATCGCCAGTTACTATCGGCGATTTGTGATTGTTTTTTGCTTCTATCTCCATGCATCTGACAAGGCTCACCAAAAAGAGGTTCCTTTCGAATGGACTGAAAAGTGTGAAGAAAGCTTCAAAATAGTCAAAACTTTTCTGACCACAACACCCATTCTAGCACAACCGGTGGAAGGTAAAGCTTTCATTGTGTATTGTGATGCTTCACATTCAGGTTTGGGTGCTGTGTTGATGCAGGATAAGAATGTCATAGCTTATGCATCGCGGTAGATGAAGGTGCATAAGAGAAACTACCTGACGCATGATTTGAAGTTGGCAGTGGTAGTGTTTGCCCTTAAGATCTGGCGGCATTACCTTTATAGTGTTAAGTTTGTGGTGTTCACTGACCATTGTAGTCTACAACATGTGTTCGCTCAAAAGGACCTAAATCTGAGACATCAAAGGTGGATGGAGTTACTCAAGGATTATAATGTCACCATCTAGTATCATCCTGTTAAGCTAACGTGGTGGCAGACGCATTAAGCTAGAAGGTGGTGAGTATGGGTAGTCTAGCTTGCTTGGGTGTATCCAAGCTACCTTTGGCCAATGAAATTCAAACCTTGGAGTCTAAGTTCATGCAGTTAGGAATCTAATAGAAAGGTTGGGTGTTAGCCAACATTCAGGTTAGGCCCACATTCATTGAGGATATCAAGGCCAAATAGTTTGAGGACAAGAATTTGAATGAGATAAAAAAGAAGACAGTGTATGGCAAGGCACAAAATGTGACTCTTGATACGAGGGGTGTGCTCAATTTTAAGGGAAGAATTTGTGTTCCCTGAATGGATTATTTGATTCAGAAGATGTTGACAAAATCCCATGGTTCGCGGTATTCCATTCATCCGGGTATGACCAAGATGTATCGAGATTTGAAATGACTTTATTGGTGGCTTGACATGAAGAAAGACATTGCTGAGTTTGTGGCTAAGTGCCAAAACTGTCAGCAAGTAAAGTATGAACACTAAAGGCCTACAGGTTTGCTTCAGCGAATACCAATTCCAGAATGAAAGTGGAAAAGGATATCTATGGATTTTGTGGTCGGTCTTCCCAAGAACTTGGGGAAGTTTGATTCCATTTGGGTGGTGGTTGATAGACTGATCAAGTCATCCCACTTCATTCCAGTCAGAGTAGACTATAATGTGCAACAATTGGCTAAGGTGTATGTGAATGAGATAGTGAGGCTGCATGGGGTGCCCCTTTCTATCATCTCGGACCATGGTACACAGTTCACATCCAAGTTTTGTAGAAAATTGCATGAGGAGTTGGGCACTCAACTCACTTTTAACACTCCTTTCCATCCACAGATGGACGAGTAGTCAGCGAGGACTATCCAAGTGTTAGAGGACATGTTGAGGCATGCGTGATTAACTTTGGAGGGAATTGGGACAAGTTCCTACCTTTGTGTGAGTTCTCCTATAATAACAGTTACCACTCCAGCATAGACATGGCACCATTCGAGGCATTTTATGGGAGGCGATGTAGATCAACCATAGGGTGGTTTGAGGCTGGAGATGTGAAACCTCTGGGGGTTGTTTTTGTGAAAAATGCGCAGGATAAGGTGAGAAGCATCCAAGCTAAGCTTCTAGCAGCCAAGAGTCAATAGAAAAAGTACGCAGATCGTAAGGTAAGGGACATGACATTTTTGACTGGTGAAAAAGTTCTTCTAAAAGTGTCACCCATGAAAGGAGTGATGAGATTCGACAAGAAGGGCAAGCGTAGTCCTCGCTACATCAGGCCATTTGAAATTCTTGACTGTGTAGGGCCAGTGGCTTATAGGTTGGCTTTACCTCCTAGCCTATTTGGATCCATCCAGTGTTTCATGTGTCCATTTTGAAGAAGTTTCATGGTGACAAAGATTACATCATTATGTGGGACTCAGTTTTGTTAGACAAAGACCTTCAGTATGAAGAAGAACCAATTGCAATTCTTGATCATGATGTCAGAAAGCTGAGGACCAATGAGATAAAGTCCGTGAAAGTTCAATAAAAGCGTCGTCCGGTTGAGGAAGCTACTTGGGAAACCGAGAAGGACATGTGAGACACAGATCCATAGTTATTCAACGATTCAGGTACTATTCTACCCTTACCATAGCCAGTTTTTTCTACTTTTCACCCGGGGACGAGTGATGGGTAAATTGGTATCTATTGTAACGACTTGTTCCCGTCATTATGGAAAAGCCAATGGGGAAAGAATTTGGGCCAGAAAACCTTTGAGTAGTGACTTGGAAATTTCTAGCCTAGGCCAGACTTGGACAAAATCTGAGTCAAGTGAGGTTTAGGGAAATATGGTAATGAATGGGGATTTAATTATGAATTTGATCACATGAGTGAATAGCCAAGATGTTAAGGAACCTGTACTACTTTACTGAATCAAATTTGGGAGAGTAGAACTCCTGAAACCGATCTTGGCGTGAAAGGGTAGTTTTAGAACGTCCAGGTTTGAAGGTGTGTTGTGAAATGGGAGCTTCAAACTCAAATTCCGAGCTTCTGACACATGGGGCGGGGTCGCTGTGGCGGGATGGGGTCCGCCTTAGTGACCCAGTCGCGAGTTAAGTTGGGGAAAAACCCCAAAATAGTTATTTTCTGCAGAACTTCATTCTTGAGAGCTAGGAGAAGACTCAGAGCAGTTCTTGACAATTTTCCATGATTTCTAGCACTAAAGGTAAGATAATTAATCCCCTAATCCATGTTTCGATTCTTAGAACTTAGAATCTTGGGTAATTATCATTGGGAGGGGGGGTTGACCTGAAGTTGATGGTGGAAAAAGCCCTAATTGAACATTAGGATCTTGGTTTTGGCCTTGGGTTGATACCTTAAGTTATAATTCTGGTAAATTAGGCCTTGTATATTGATCCATGCATTATTTAATTGTTTTAGACCAAGAACAAGCTGAAAGAATCCGTAAAAGGAAGGCTTAAGTGTCTTAGGAGTATTCAGGTTTGGTTTTGAGGTAGGTGATGATTCAATTTCCTATTTGTGTGATATATGTCCGTGGATTGCTTCATTGTATGCATGTGTGTATGTGAATAGTGAAATGTGAATCAAATCTAATGAAATGATTATGTGTGAATGATGTAAGGCCAAAATACATATTTTTAATCATTGTTTGCCTTACATTTATTATTTATATTTTTCCTTTTTGAGCATGAATATTATGGATTGTGCTTAATAGTATATTTTATTTGTAGGATTAAATTGGTGTGAAGATGAAAAAATTTGGAGCTAAAATGAATTAAATATGGAAGGTTGGAGAAGGAAATCAACTAGACAACTTAATGGATTAAATTGAATATAATAATAATATATATTATATAAAAGTTAAAAAGAATCAGAGTTGAATTGAAATACTACATGACCACTGAAGTCACGGAAATACGCACGAATACAACTGTTCACGCGAAATCCTTTTAGGTTTTGGGTTCCTAATTTGTTTTGGACTCAATTATTTTATTCAGGGTTTCCTATATCTATATATAGTCCATAAGAATAATTGTTTAGGAGGAGGATACAATGTAGAAAATAACTTTTGATTAGGGTTTATCTTTTCCTTCTCTTTTATTTATTTTACATCTTTTCTTTGAATGATTCGTTGTAATTGCTCTATGTCTATGTGGAGTTAAACTTCTCGTTCTTGGATTATATTTACTTACAAAATGATTGTTTAGTGATTTTGATTAGGCATAATTGTTTATCATATTGGTTGTTCTTATATTCTTGTAATTACTATTTTGATGTTTGGCCACCATTAGAATAAATTTATTGACTTCTTTTGAACTCGGGAGATGAATAGAGGGCTAGAACGTGGAATATAAGGAGCATGATCTTTTCTTGCATATCACTTGAATTGATATGTGTCTAGGATAGGGATATACCTAGGTGCCTTGCTTGGCTCAAATACGGAAAAAAAACGTAATGCTCTATAGTTGGTTCAGTCTATCCATACTAAACGATGTAGTTAGACTATCAATTGTGGTAAACTGTTAGAGGTCAGGAGATCATGACTATATTATAAACCCCGCGAATCAATAACTAGATAATAAAATAAGTTGATGAAATTGATGCTAAACATGATTGTTAGTTAAATTATAATCCTAGATCGATTCATTCATTGATTGTGTAAATATCTATATTTTCTAAGTTAATTGCTCTTTTAGTTATTTTATATTTATTTTTAGTTTAGTTAATATATATTCATCTTTTGAAATCTTTCCTTGAATAAATAATTAGAATTAGTATAATTTATTAAATAGTTAATCGACAAGTCCTTTGGGTTCGATAATCTGGCTCTTTTAGAGCCACTATATTACTTGCGCGACCACGTACACTTGCGTGTGCAATTGGAAGTAACAAGTTTTTGGCGCCACTGTCGGGGACTTAGAAGTTAATTGTTTTTCTATGTTAAATTTTTTCTTTTTATTTCTTTAAGTTTAATATAAAAAAAAATAATTTAAAAAAGGCAATTTTTTTTATTTTTAAATTATTATGTTATCTCATTTTATTAGTCACTTTTTTTTTCTTTGATCTTGTTTTTGCAGATTAGGGGAATTTTGATTACCCAATAATTTGAAGCAAAGGAGCATGTTTGAGCTTAAGTGTGGGGTGCGTACGATCCTTGATGAAAAAATAATTGAGAGAATATGCTACTAGCTAGGCCTAAAGGCCTTAGGGAGTTTTTCTACCCCTTGTTTTAAATTTTATTTAATGCTTTGGGAACATATCATCCTTTTAGGTGTGGGGTGGAGGAATGAATTCCTAGTTTTAACTATTTTATTAAGTCTTTTATTTTTTAGGATGGGTTCCTTGGCTTTTGTTTTCGGTTCTTTTCCTGAGGATAGTCCCTTTGAACCGAGTGCCTTTTATTTTTAGGAACAAGTTCTTTTTTTTTTCTTTTTCTTTTTCGGAGAGATCCTTTTGAGTTGTGTGATATTTACTATTTGGGCCTAATTTTGAGTAGTACTTTCTTGTGAATGCTGGATTTCTAGTGAAATTGCAAACTCTTTGACATCTAGGCTCATGGTTGTGACTTTGTATAAAGCTTATTTTATTTTGTAGTTTTCTATGATCTTGACTCTCTTAGAAGTGGAATTGATCCATCTTGATTGATACTTGTGCCATATGTGGTGAGAATTTGTATATTCAATGTTTTGCATCGTAGTCTAGAACTTTCCCTCATGTTATTGAAGCGAAATAAAAGAGTATTGCTTGTTTAGGAGATGATAATAGGCTTTCTTTTATTTAGCTTGTAAATTTTAGCCTTTTCAGATACATATCACTAGTAGCCCCTTTGAGCCTGTAGCTTTTTATTGGTAGCCATATTTTTGCCTTGACTTTTTTATTGAATCCCTAGTTTTTGCACCCTGCTTCCTTGAGCACTGTAGCATAGACTTATTCTAATTACTAAATCTGAAGAAAAGGAATGGTTGAGTGTAAAAGGTAATCAATGATAGCTACAAAGTGATTAAAAACCCTCTTTGAAAGAATGTGACAAGAAAACAAAGAGAAAAACAAAACAAAAAAATATTTGTTTGAAAAAAAATGATTGAAGCATTTTTGAGATGATGAAAATTACTTGTGAAATAATTGTTGAAGAGAGGGCTGAAAATAAAGAGAAGAAAATAATGGGTGATGAAGTCTAAAATTGAAAAGTGCTTAAGGAAGTGTAAGTCACTATTATGTAGTTTTCTTACCTGTCCCCTAGCCTACATTACAACCCGTTAAAGTCCTATTTGATTCTACTCAAGCATATGCTTAATTAGTGGAGATGTACATAATGGGCACGCCTATGGTTCTTTGTGCATACATGTCAATTTTATTTGTGAGTGTGAGAGTGTTCTTTGATGATAAATCCTTAATTTATATTCAATCTTTTGATTTGAGTGTGTGGACTATTTCTTCTTATGAGGACACTTGTTTCATGATAGATATGTGATTTTATTAGCTTTCTTTGATGAGAGTAGGTGAGAAAGCTTTAATTTTATGAGTTCAGAGTCCTTTCTTGAGGTTAGGAGGTTAGAAGTTTGTTGTTTATTTGTATATCCTGCATAATAATTTAGAAGTGTACTTGATGTTTTGAAATTTGTCTATGGCCTAGGTGTTTGTAGCAATGATTTTTTGAGATGAGCTTTAATGTATGCTCAAGGACGAGTACAAGTTTAAGTGTGGGGTGTTGATGTGAGGCCAAAATACATATTTTTAATCATTATTTGTCTCACATTTATTATTTATATTTGTCCTTTTTGAGCTAGAATCTTATGGATTGTGCTTAATATTATATTTTTTTGTAGGATTAGATTGGTGTGAAGATGAAGACATTTGGAGCTAAAACGAAATAAATATGGAAGGTTGAAGAAGGAAATCAAGCAGACAACTTAATAGATTAAATTGAATATAATAATAATATATATTATATAAAAGTTAAAAAGAATCAGAGTTGAATTGAAATACTACATGACTACTGAAGTCGTGGAAATAAGCACGAATACAACTGTTCACGCGAAATCCTTTTAGGTTTTGGGTTCCTAATTTGTTTTGGACTCAATTATTTTATTCAGGGTTTCCTACATCTATAAATAGTCCATAAGAATAATTATTTAGGAGTAGGTTACAATGTAGAAAATAACTTTTGATTAGGGTTTATCTTTTCCTTCTCTTTTATTTATTTTACATCTTTTCCTTGAATGATTCGTTGTAATTGCTCTATGTCTATGTGGAGTTAAACTTCTCGTTCTTGGATTATATCTACTTACAAAATGATTGTATAGTGATTTTGATTCGGCATAATTGTTTATCATATTGGTTGTTCTTATATTCTTGTAATTACTATTTTGATGTTTGGCCACCATTAGAATAAATTTATTATCTTCTTTTGAGCTCGGGAGAGGAATAGAGGGATAGAACGTGGAATATAAGGAGCATGATCTTTTCTTGCATATCACTTGAATTGATTTGTGGCTAGGATAGGGATATACCTAGGTGCCTTGCTTGACTTAAATATGGGAAGACAATGTAATAATCCATAGTTGGTTCAGTCTACCCCTGCTCTACGATGTAGTTAGGCTGTCAATTGTGGTAGACGGTTAGAGGTCGGGAGATCATGACTGTATTATAAACCCCGTGAATCAATAACTAGATAATCAAATAAGTTGATGAAATTGATGCTAAACATGATTGTTAGTTAAAATATAATTCTAGATCGATTCATTCATTGATTGTGTAAATATCTATCTTTTCTTAGTTAATTGGTTTTTTAGTTATTTATATTTATTTTTAGTTTAGTTAATATATATTCATCTTTTGAAATCTTCCTTTGAATAAATAATTAGAATTAGTATAATTTAGTAAATAGTTAATCGACAAGTCCTTTGAGTTCGATAATCTGGCTCTTTTAGAACCACTATATTACTTGCGTGACCACGTACACTTGCGTGTACAATTGGAAAAAACAAGTTTTTGGAACTACATGCCATGAACTGTTACTTGACCATGTGACTACATGTATTATTCATTATGTTGTGGTTGTGATGATTGGATCGGGTGTCACATTTCAACACATACATTGGATCGTGTGTCACGTTCCAACACATATATTGGACCGGGTGTCAAGTTCCGACACATACATTGGATCGAGTGTCATGTTCTGACAAACAAACAGTTTGGGTATGGGTTCCATGAGAGAACCACTTGTGGTTATTATGTTCACGTCTACCTGTCATTGATATTGGAAAATTGTATGTTGCTCTTGAAATGCTAATTGAACTATGTATTTTGTATATGTGTGCTTACTGTGTTGTAATTACCTGCTTGTATTTCGCTTACTGGAGAAGCCGCGTGATCCTACCAGTACACTGTGGTTTGTGTACTGATACTGCACTTGCTCGTTCGTTGTTGAGTACAGGGCATCTTCAGGCGGCTACTGACAGACCTTAGTTAGGATATCACTGATCAAGATCGGATTCAAGAGTGAGCCAGTTCTGTCAGGTTGCCATGGGTCTTCAATTTTTTAGTCCATTCTTTTCCAACTCAGACTCTATAGTTAGATTTATTTGTATGTTTAGTTTCGGGGTCGTACCCTTCTTTCTTAGACTTGTTGATTAGTAGAGTTTTGGTGCAATGACTTTCAGGTTTTAGGGGTTGACTTCCGCAATAGTTTGTTTAATTGTTTATTTAAAACCTTTGGAGTTTATGGGAACTCCATTTTTAGCCATCATTTAAACTTGCTTCCGTATCTTTAAATGCTTAGTTTTTCGTTAAGTTTCTTAGTTGGGTTGTAGTAATGGTTCTCCCACTGGAGAGTTAATGTGGGTGACAATCACAGTGGGCTGGATCGTGATAGAATAATACAACAACGATTGAAAAGATAAAGGCTAACTAGATACTAGTTTGAATCTAAACATACAAGATATAAATATCAAATAGAAAGGCAATTTTTTTTATAACTGCACTTCTAATGGGGGAAAAGACGATATCAAGCAAGGGATATATGGGAATTCGGAAAACTTGAGAATTAATTAACACTCAACGATCCATTTCAATTCAATCAAAGATTACTCACTAATAAGTAGGCTATGTCATCTTCAATTATGATAATTATCTTTCAATCTCTGATTCTTTAGGGTAATACAGTAGATTATCCATGTGCAAATCGAGATGCGGTCCGGTTCGTGCATATCCAGTTTCAGATCCTAAGCGTTTTATTGTGATATCTCCTTTTGGTCTTCAATCATACCACTACAAAATAATACACTAACTTAAGTTAGACCTCTCTTTAAAGGAAGCATTGCACCTAACACTAAAACCCTAAACTCTCATCTTTCGATCTCAAATTCAATATTCAAAGTCAACATGCAATTATCAATCTAATTCTCCCCTTCAATCAATCTCTTTCGAGCATCGATCAGAGATCGGAAGCTAAGATTGAGAGTGCACTCTCAACCTATAAATTCAAACATGAAGACTTGTTTGAACCTATTGAATGAAATCAAGCATGGAAACAAGGAATCACAAAAGAAATAGAGTAATAAATCAAACACCCAAATAGTTTGTCTATTTCTAGCACAAAAGCCCCAATTTCATACAAGTCATTACGCCCACATTTGTAGAAATTAAGGACAAGGAAATCAACAAAGGTAAAGGACATTACTAAAATAGAACACAATCTTCAAATCCACAACTGAAATGCGAGGCAGCTTGCCTTCAATGTCTTAACCCCTAGATCAAGAACACTAACAAATCTACTTTTTAATTGTGTTTATATCTCTACAATGTTTTCTCTCTCTAACAACTCTTGGATGATGAATAATTGTCCAACTCTAACCTTATTTTCTGAATTTGGGTCCAAAGTTTGAGACTTTCCCATTCATCCCTGGTCTTAAAAGTTGCACTTCGCAAAAGCGGTATGAGGTTAGCAAAAGCGATCTTTACAAAAGTGAACTGAGGAACACTTAAGCGACCTCCACCTTTTAGGCCCAGTTCGCAGAAGCGAACCCTCTGTCATCGCTTAAGCGAATTGTTGACCTTGTTGACTAGTTTGTTCAAGCGAACAATCTTCCGCAGGTACGATACCTGGGACTTGTTTTCTCCCAGCTTTTGTTCTTTTTCAGCTTTGTTCATCGTTTTCTTTCCTGATCATCAAAGTACCTGAAGAAACACAATTCAAAGGATAATTAGCCTCTTTACCTACTTTAGTGACACAAAATCACATGAAAACAACCTCAAATCAGTGCAAATCCACCATTCATCACTCCCTGCAAATCATAGTTTGGATTCTCACCCTTGATTTGGAGTCGTGCGGAGTAGCTTGGAGTTCGGACACTAGGATGAGATCTTGGCGTTCGGAGTTACTAGTTTCCATCTGTTTTGGCTAGACTTCATATTGACACCCAATTTTTACCGACCTATAATCCATCTCTAGATTGCTATTCGATAAATATATTTCAAAACCTACTTTTTCCAGTTGTATGTTCGAAATTACGTTTAAATTTTATATATACTTTAGTATTCATATTTTACAAAATTATTATTATTATTATTATATTTATCGATTGCTTAATTTGAAATAATTATTTTATTTTTTAAAAGCTTTACGTATCTTTTTCAGGTGGATAATATATTAAGTGTATTAATTTATGTCAGAATTTACTATTATTCATTTATTTAGATATTTTTATTATATATTATTAATTAAATAACAATCTATTTAATCTTCCTCCAATTTATTTAAATCATAACCTATTCTTTCCAATTTATTTCAATTCTAGTATTCTCTATTTAATTTTTAGCCAAATCCTATACAAGAATTTGTCAATTTTAATTTATTTTGTTCCAATTTTAATTCCAAATTAATCATAACCTTCTCAATCCAGCGGATGATTAAATCCTACTCTTTTTCCTTTTCTATTACCTTAACAACTAAGCCCTCAACTCAATACACACTTTTTCTTCCCAAAAGAAAACCACCACTTCTTTTCCTTGTATCTTCCTCTCTTATGCCGCCGCTCCGCTTTCACTGGCTCCATAAAATCTCCACAGGCAGAACCCCCCATAAACTACCATCCCGGTAAGAAACAAGTGTCGCTTCACCCTCTCCGTCCCCTTCCCTTTCCATTCTCTTTCCCCTTTCCTCCACTTCTCCATCCCATCTCTAGCGAAGACCACCAGTCGCCCCTTTCTCTTGCCTATCTCCCCTTCCAGTATCCTTTGTCTCCCTCTCCTTGATCTCCGGCCATCTTCGTTGGCAAAAGAGACCAAACACAAAGCTCTTTTCCACCAGTAATTACAACACCACAATGATTGTAATTGGATCGATCGGAAAATTCAAGAATCCATTCTGTTTAAGATAGATTCTTCAAAGATATGTCCTAGGTATGTTCCTTTATCCTAAGTGCCACCTCTTCCCTCCAATTCTCTGTTTTTGATTCGTTATGTTTGAGATTTATTGATTTAGCTTGTTCATTACCATTTAAGTTTTTTAGGCTTATTGTGTTGAAACTTTGATTCTTGAGAATTTGTATAATCGGTGTTCATCTATTACCAATGTGGTGTTTCTCAATTTTGGATACATTCAAATGATATCCTAATAATCCATTAGTTGTGTTGTTATTGATTTGTCCCCTTTGTAATTTGAGTTGATATAGTTTTATATGCTTTGTTGTTGTTGATTCTCAAAATGCTTAGAAATACTATTAGTATTTGGTTATTTTAGGTAACTTTGATATGTAATTGATTCTATCGTACTCCACTCTTCCATTTAATTCCACCGCATTGTTTGCTTTAGAATAATTTCGTAATTGAAGTTAATTGTGGTAAGGTTGTCACTTTTAAAAGAATGATTATGTTAAGAACTTGATATTTGGGTACCCTTTGGTCACTTTAATAAGCTTAAGTCTTTCCTTTTGACCGTAACAACATGTTTTGACGACTATTGCTATTATGTCTTCCTTATTAAATTTTAGTTTCGTACATATATGATTTTCATAAATTTTAATATGCTTTCTTTTCCTTAATTATGCTTTACTGCTTTCTCTTCATAAGCATGAGATTTACTCGTGCTATTCATGGTAAAATATAATAGGATTAATTGATTTCTTTGGGAAAATTTCTTAACCTATTTATCGTAACACTGATATAATTTTTGGCTTGGACTGATTTTGCTCATCATAATTGGATAAGTTTTTCTTTGATTGATTTTTTTCCAGATTTCTCTCATTAAGTCTATGATTGACAATAATCTTTTATATATAAGCATGGCCTACTGCTCTTCTTTGGAGACTTTTTTACGCTCTGACATGAGAACACATTTTCACTTTCTCATTTGAGCATACTCTCAAAAGCATTAAAGATTCTGGTGTTTTACTCAAAGAAGTTTCTTCATTTTGGATACTACACGAGGTTTGGCTTCGAGTTTTCATATCAATTTTTGTGTGGCTTAGTAACTTATCTACGTAACCAATTAGTAATTCTTACTAGAATATGTTTAATACTTGCATATAGTATAGTATTACTTTAAGGCTTTTTGCACAAATTTATATTAATTTTAAAGGAAGTGCCCAATTCAGTTTTCTTTTACTTTTGCCTAGTATTAGATATGTTTCACCTTTTCATTTCTTTTGATTGATATGTGAAGTCTTTGTTTGGAAAAATTAGATTATTAATTGTTATTTTATTTGACTGCGTGAATATAATTGTCTGCAATATTATTATAGTTTAGTATGAAGTTTAAAGACATATTTAAGAGAACCTGTGGATGGGGTTTACCAAATGGAGTCAACTTTGCTTAATTTTTATTCGTTTGTATTACTTGTTACCTTTGACCTATAAAAATTATGTAACGAAACTCTACTCTATGTATATATTAAATATTTGGGAACTATCTAAGGGGGAGGGGAACTAACGTGCTACTTGTGTTTATCTTCTATCATAATTTATGTGTGTTTGTACAACATAATTATGCCTTCGTGTGTTAACTATTTGAACATATAAAATTATGTGCCATTAACGTTATGCTAGGACCCAATTTTAAATGGTAATTTAAAGGCAATTTCACAGACTCTGTTTAATTAAGAGAATTTTGCCTATGGTTATTATCATAAATATTACCTAATACTGTTTACTTTCACATATAATATTTTAAGAAAAAAGGTCTACTATCAACATATTAATTACTTAATCTTTGCATGACTTAATGGTCCACTTTCAATGTGTAATCAAGTCCTGCTTACGTATATTTTTATCAGTATGAAACTGTGCCACTACTTCTTCTTAGTAAAAACCTTTAACAAATCTATATCATGCTCTCCTCATTCCAATGGCAAATCAACTTGCTGTTGTGTTATTGAAATAGTCTAAAAGCCTAACTAGTTATAACGTGCCCTTTTTTAGGTATCATAATTTAAGATTCTCGTTTTGATTTTTATCACAACATATTTAAAATGTCCTTTGTCAAGGTTTGATAATTATTTTGTATAAAACCATGTTTGTATGAATCATGTAATATATTTATCATGTTAATTAATATCATGTCCATATGCCTTTGTTAAACAATTTTCAATATATTAATTCATATGGACATCATGCCTGTAAGTTTTAATGCATTATAAAAAGCAAGCATGCTAATAACTAAAATTTTCATAAAACTCTTTCCTTTATTACAATTACCCTATTAAAATTGTCCTTATTGTCTCACTCTGCTTCCACATTATTCTACTTTTGCACTATGACTTATATATCTGATTATGTATGCATACACAACTCTATCATGATTCTTCACTGCTCATTTGTGTTTTCAAGCATGCTAAACAACTAAATTAGAGGCCAATTTAAGACTTTTTGTGCTAAGTTTTTGTCCTACCTATTTTGGTTGATGCTTAGGGTATAATTAGGAATTATATGATTTGCTTAAGTCTAAAACCTACCATTTAGTTAGCCCAATGTCTCTTGGGCATTAAGTTGGGATGCGAGACACCTTTTAGGATGTCTAGTTTTATGATTTCTTTAGTTTGCTTTAGGATCTTAATAATAAATGAACTTAGGAGGGGGTAGGGGTAGATAGGCCCTTTTAGAAATGATCTAAGTTGACTCGAGTAAAAAATGATAAACTCTAATTTGCCTTCCGATTAATAAGTTGGGCGCTAATCCGAGAAGGATAGTTTTAGATTTAAGTTTAATTTTTCTTGTCTTTTATACTTATTATTTGTATTTATTTTGGGTAATAATTAATTTAAAATAATATTTCTCCCATATATTTGTATTGATTTTATCTTCTTGATTATCTTCTCTATTTATGTTTTCATATTTATTTTCGACTTGTCTTATTTTTAATTTTCTATCTCTATCACTTAGTTTAATTAACCAATAAATAAATAAATAGTGACCTTTTTTGCCACATGTATAACCCCCACATAAATGTATGAGATACAACTAGGACCCACATTTGTGGACCTTGAAAGGTTCTTAACACCTTCTGGTTGAGGTAATTTGAACTTTTACCCGATCACTGGTTCGTTGACCCTTTAAAATTAATTCAGTAGTAGTTAGATTCCCAAACACACCTTTAATTAGTTAGGCGGTGACTCTTTTCTAAATTAAATCCTAAAAGAGTTGTCACATCGTTGCACAACCCATTTTGTGAAAAATGGGGAGTGACACTTAGTCTTTACATTGTATTCAAAGACAACATATACTTATTTTGTATTTGAAAAATCCTTGTACTCTTATTTTTATTAGACACTTGATTACTGACTGATGGTAGGTCTTCAGATGGTTCCTTGTATTACGGTTGTTTTGATTACTCTTTCTTTTATTGGTTATAAGCTTTATGCTTCTTGTTATTGACTTTCACTTGGTAGTTCGTTGCCTTTGAATCCAAGTTAATGGTTAGGCTTACCCACTAGTTGGGTGTAGTTGGTGCCATCATGACCCGAGAAATCGGGTCATGATAAATTGGTATTAGATCTATAGGTTGACTGACATCGTTGGTATGAGAGAAAATGCATAGTAGAGTACTTTGGATTGGTGCAGAGACGTCCGTATCCTATCTTTGGGATACTATAGGGAATTCTTAGGAAATTCTACCTTTGATTCCTTATTGTGTACTTTTCCTTTGATTAACCTCTAAAACAACTACTTGAATCTACTCTCTCTTAGATGGATAGTACAAGGTACTCGATGGACATGGATGGATCATAACACATTCCATCAGAGTTTCAGCACATGGTTGGATTAGAAGGCCTTAGTTGGGCATGAACATTGAGGTCATAGGCATTTTTCAGCATTTAGAGAGTTTTGGGTCAACCAAAGCTTTGAAATGATTATTAACTACCTCGATTCCTTGAAATTGAGTGTTAGGATGTCCGAGATTCTTCTAGGGTACACCACATACATGTGCGGTTCATGGTGTAGCGGGTACTTCATTGGGCAGAGTTGGGTTGAATGATCCCAATAGGGTTCGTCATCTATTTTTGATTATGTGATGTTTTTTCTAGAGTGTGATAGTCTTAGTCCCACATTGTTTCCTTCGAAATGAGATTTGAGTCAGGGTTCACTAAAGGGTTAACTTTTCCACTTTGGTTAGTGCTAGAGCATCTGATATTAGTAGGATCTTCCTTTCCCTAGGTTGTAAGCCATGTGAGGGGCGTGGAGCAGACATATATGGAAGCTTAAACATATAGTAGTAGGATGCCTCACTATCAGTACAACAGTGAAAACATTCCACTTTGAAGTGGGTATGAGTTGAGTGAGGGTTATCTCCCTTCTTGGCCTATCAGGCCTATGGTAGTGGCATCTAAGGTTCTAGGGGTGATGAGGTAGGTCGTGGTACCTATGGAAGGAAAAGCTCCAATCAAACTTCTTACAGTGATCATTTTAGACCTACATGTGTTGTCTCATATTACTCCAGTTGGGTCTTTATAATAGGTTACTCTTGGTGATGATTTCTATGATTATGGTGAGGTAGGACATATGTCAAAGATTGTCATAGGGGTGGTTAAAATCCTAGCACATGTACAGAAGGTAGCTCATCGTGTCATTCATATTGAGCTTCAGACTTTAAGGGTTGCAATGATTGTGGAGAGTTTTACCACTGGTCAAGAGAGTGCCCCTAATTGGAGTTTATCTCCTAGGCATTGCCAACATATGATATTCCGTAGACTATAGTGGATGGGATTTTTTGTATCTATGTAGATCATGGCCATCAACTTAGAGTTTCTCCCCAATGTGGGATCATGATTAGAGGTATTTAGCAATGTAAATCTTTTGGGTTGATGGCACCTTTAGTTAGATGTGGTCCATTGGTGTTGCTTGTTCTAATTTAGGTGTTCTGGTTAAGGTCAGGCATGATGCATTCTATTCTTCTACGAGCTGATCAAAGGTAGAGGCTCCAGGTATTTCTTATTTGGATGTGATTTTATGTACCTATCCCTTTGTTCTTATTTTGTGTGATTTGGGGTTTTCATGCCCATTCGGGTTCATTTTGCTTGTTATGATATCTTGATTTGTGTATGTGACTTGTCTCATGTAGTTGACTGTTTTAGTAGCTGATCGACTAGGCCATGTTTCTTCGATTGGGAGTAGTGGTTGAGTAACTCCTTGTACCGCATTTGGCTTGGTGGTTTTGTTGCGTTGGTGGCCTTGGGATTACTGGTTTCCTTTTTTTCCCACCCTTGGTGTGTGTTCTCACTGTGATGCCAAACCTTTTTGATAGGTGGTTAGACCATATTTTCCAGTTGATATTTGTGTGTTATGGGGCCTAGTTGGCTTAGGAGGTTTCCTTAGTTGTATGCCGTCCATTTTGAGTAGTAGTTTGGAGATTGCTAGCTGTCAAAATTGTGTCAGGGGTAGTTTAGCCTTTTGAAGTTTTGGGTAGTCCTTGTTGGCCGCTTTCTTCTTTTTTCTTTTTCTTATTCTCAATTGTGAAGTTGTGTTCTTGGTTGTTCGGTCTTTTTGGATATTTCTTCATCTGGGTGGTCTTGGAGTTTGGTTATGGCCAGCCAAAATTCGGAGGTATGATTCCCTATTTTACCTTATTGTTGCTTTCATTGTTTCTCAGCGGGTGTTTTGATAGCTCTTGAGGGTATTTTGTGATTTGGAGTCAAAGTAGTGGTGTTCATCAGTGGCTTAAGACTCTAGAGGATATTGGAAAATGGGATTTTTCTAAGAAGGTTCATCTTTATTATGGGTTCAAAGTAATTCTCGAATCCATGATTTGGTTCTTGTTCATGATTAGGTTTGCTTTCATCTTGCTTGATAGATTACGTTGTTTGTGATAGGAATTGGTATCCTTAGGCCACTACTATCCAGTTGACTATGTTGATACACCGTTTACCTATTTGGGTTCCCTTAGATTGGGTGGTTCGTTCAGATTTGTGGAGGGAGAGTAGCTTGCGAGCTCATGATGTCGGTTTTTTTAGAAGGACCTTGCTTGGAGTAGGTCAGTAGAGACAAGCTCAGTGCATCCTTGTCATTCGAAGGATGGCCATGTTTTGGATTATTGTTGATAGCTTCTGAAGGTCGTGTCTCAGCTGGATTTGTTGGTTTTTTACAGTTAGAAATGGATTTTTGTCTTTTCCTTGGGCTACCTTCCTTATTTTGTCAGGTGTCATTCCTCGATGTTTAGGTGGAACATGTAGTTCTCCTGAGGTTTGCGTTGTGCTGAAGATATCCAGGATATTTAAGGATCAATTAAACGCTCTTGATTGTTAGAAGATGTTAGATTTGGTGCATAAGGTGAGTATTTCAATTGGTGAGTTGGCTTGCTTATGCCATTTTCCTATGTTTTCTCAATTTGGTAGTTTGGTATGGTGTTGGTTTTCTTAGATGAATCTGGTGCTTTAAGGCAATTCCGGTTCTAATGGAAGCAAGTTAGAGCCCAAAAAGGAATTGGAGGAGTTTTGGGAGTTTTGAAGTGGACTTCACGATTTTCCTCCTAGCATAAGTTCCGAGTTGGTGTTTTTCGATTCAAGAGGGTGTTAGTGGTGGTTTGGCGGTGAATGTGTACCCAATATCTTCATCTTTTCATGCCTTTAGGCTATAACTGTCCCTCTACTTTCACGGAGTAAGTCCTTTCAGTAGTGGATGTTGTAATGATGCTCCAAGTCATTTCTTCTATTTTCTGATCTTTTTAGCATTTAGAGCTTTCCTGTAGCGAGCACAAGTCATTTCTGACTTTATAGGACTGTTAGTTTGGTCGCTGGGTCGTTCATTTTTTCTTTGTGAAAGTATCTAATTTTGGAGCCTGTGAAACTTGAACAATTAATTTTAGTTAAAAGTTCAAGAATACAACATTAGAATGCAATTCTAATGGTTTCATTAGCTCTGTAAGAGCAATTTTAGGGTAGGGGCATGGTTGGTTTGGGCCCCAAGGATTTTGGTGCGAGTTTGTGACATTAGATGTTTTAATTTTGAAGCTTAAGCCAAAAGTATGACTTTGGTGAATATTCTTGGTAAATGTTCTTGGATGAGAATTTTGTCAGCACAATTAGCTTCATAATGTTGATTTTATCATGGAAGACCCTTTGTGTAGTTCCTGAGGTTTATAATTTCATTCCAATCCCATTTGTCCATTTTGACTAAAAATGGAGCTTGGGTGTGGGACCCACTTTTCTTTGAGACAACCTCAGATTGAAGCCAATTTTCGATGAGAAAACCTCAAATGGAAGTTTTGATGGTTCTGTTGACTCTGGTTTGCCAAATTTAGTGGGGTAGCATATCTGGTTTATTTTTATTTGGTCCTGCATTAATCCTGAGGGTCGGTCCGTCCAGAGATTTTTAAAAATAGAAAAATATAGTGTTGCTAAGACAGAGTTTTATTGACCAGAATATAGGCTTTTAGCGACTGAGTTTGACTTATAGCGACCAAATTGCTGCTATTTAAATCCCAAATTCCAGCTTCAACCCTCATTTCCTGAACTCAATTTCTTGAGCTATAGAGCTCCTATTGAGCTGATTTCAGTTGCGTTGGTTCGGGTTTTTGCATGGCTACATGTTGTAGTGATTAGGGAAGCTGGGAAGTTGTCGTTTTGAGGTAATTTCTTCTCCTAAGGGGATGCCTAAGCTTCATTTTTGAGCTTTAATGGTGATTGTATTGCATGTGCAGTTTTAGCACAATTTTGAGCTCGAATTAATCTCATTTTGGGGCACAAGTTCCTTAATCTATTTTTGACCTTTTGACAGAATCAATTTTGGGATTCTTTATGTGGGTTCTACATTCTCATTTTGACTCAATTTTGGGTCCATTTACAACTATTGCAAATTTAGTGTCCAAACATTTGTAATGACATTGTGATCAATAATTTGATAGCATGGCATTGTCCAGAGGCATTTAATAAGTAGATAGCTCATGTGCAGTGGATTCATAGCGCGCGTGATTGGCTTTGAGGTAGGCTTCAATCTATTTTCTTGATTAGGCATTTTAGATAATGTATAGTATAGATTGCATGTGATTTAGGATTATATTTGTTGCATATTAGTTCCCCTACCATTCATTCTATCTTTTCTTTATTTCGTAGGAGATTTAGTCCGTACGTGGGTGCGAGATCCTTAGTTTAGGCTTGTAGCTTATTTTTTTGGTATAGATTAACATGTTTGTCCTAGTTAGGTTTGATACTTATGGCCTTAGGCTAGGTTTGATACTTATGGACTTAGGCTAGGTTTGAGCATTAGATGCCTTAGACTATGTTTTATCGCCTTTGTAGTTGTGAATTACTCTCTCTAGGGCTTGTATTAGGTTGTTCATCTTGTGTTGGTGCTTGAGACTTCGGTGGCTCATCGTAGCCATAGATTGGCACTAGTTGTGCTCAGTCATGGACTGGAGTGGTATGGTTGTAGTAAGGCGTTGCCCCTTGAGTTTTTCTCCCCCTTTGATTTACTCGGTAGCTTTTCTTAGTTCATTTCTTTGTTGTTTAGCGGTAGGATCGGTATGATCCATTGACAATATTGTTGGGTCAGAGACCGTGTTTGAGGACCAATTGAATTCCAAGCAGGTACTCTCCTCCTCGGTAGCATGGTTTGATTGGACTTATTTTTTATTTTATTTCTAGTGCTTTGTTTGTTCATACTCACGTGTTTTATGATACGATCATGTCTCAATGCATTGGCTCATCATTATCATTCATGGAGAAATAGTGGTTTCACTAAGCTTTTCTTCTACATTGGCTTTAACGGGAGTCGTAGCACCTAGACACTAGATTTATTGATTTCATGAATTATGAGGCATCATTGATATGCTTCTTTTCTACTTAAGACATTAGAGGCTTGTGATATGTGCTCAGTTTTACTTGACTAGCCAACACGTTGATGCCTTTTCTTGCATTGTTTTGGCTACTCATGATCCTCTACTGAGTTGATCGCTATTATTCGCAGATTAAAGGTCTGGTCTTATCCTCTATGGAGTCGATTTGTTGTAAGACATGGATTCGGTCTCATCTATGTAAAACACAAATCAGCCTAATACTTTACTAAAATATCCCTTTTGAGCAAATTTGGCAACTAGAATTGAGCCACAATTTCTCCTTCAAGCAAACTACAACAATCAAACATAAATTGTAGGCATCAAGCTCTTTACCCACTTCAATTGATCTCTTTCAAGGATCAATCGAAGATCTAAACTAGGACTAAGTTTGAAATCCTAGCCCATGAATTAATCCCATTCTAAATAACTCAAATCCATGAATGTACAATAGTAAAATAGATCAAGACACAAGACTTACTAAATTAAATCAACACTTAACCTCATAATCATACCCCTAAATTTGGGGTTTTAGCGGAGCATCATAAAAAGAAAAGAAATTATACCAATGATATTTTCAACATTTAATGTGTTGATGATATGATGCAATAATCTTCAACACCTACTTCAATTTCAACTCTCAATTGTCAATTAGAAGAGTTGTTCAAACACCCAAAATTAAAGAGAAAGGGTAAAAAGTTCAAAACATCAATAAAACCTCTAATAGATGAATTCTTCGAAAGAGAAAATCCAAGATACATTTTCTCTCTCCTTTGGGCTATTTTTAATTTCCCCAAAAATTAGTGTGAAATTCTAGGCGTGACATGTTCGGCGATGTTAGTCGTACTCACTTTTTTGATTCAGCTGATCACTATTTGCTCTTCAGCTCACCTTTCATTTGCTTTAAGCTTCAGATGTTTGAACCTCAATTGGCGAACTCGATCAAGTCGGCCTTTCACATTTGGTGAATCTCTGATTACATCCTTGTTTGCCCATTCAACCTTCAATCAAACTCAGGAGTCTATCACCTTCGACGATGAAACTTCTAGCTCGCCCAATAACTTTGGTGAATCGCCATTTCCACTTTGGTTCACCAACCTTTCTTAAATATTTACTAATGTGCACACTATCACTTTGGATGAGGTACGACCCTTTGGGTGATACACCCATTTGATTATGTGACAACCAGCTTATAGTATACACTCTTTTCAATGTTTTGGCATTTTTTTCATAGATTCATCCTTGCCTTGTCTTTTAACCTTCATAGCTATAAAACATCAAAATATCATCAAAATATGACATAAATAGGCATTGAGGACACTAATTGTTGAACTAAAAAGTCCTCAAATGAGTAGAAATCTACCGCTCATCAGGTGCTAATTAACTAATGTTTTCACCATTGACACTTGTGTTGAATGCCATTAACCTCAATAAAGGGATGACTACATGTTTCTAATTTTTTTTTTAATAATCTATATTACATTACTTAGTCTTGTGGCACTTTCTGCTGAGGCCTTTAATTATTTTTTCCTCCTTTGGTTAATAAGACTTACATCTTAGTGATCAACTGCTTTGATAATTCCGATAAGCTCCTTCGGTAGAATTTCAATAAATATAGTAGAAAAGACTGGTCTTTTTAGTTCATTCCAATTAGCTTCTCCTTTTATTGTTTAAATACTCTTTTTAGGAAAAGCACATGGTTGAGAATCCAGATTAGAGCAAGGCCGCGAAAATGGTGTTTCTTTTAGGATTGAATCCTGATGACATGTTAAAAGACAAATCTTGTTTGGTATCATGGGATCATTAGAGAGAAAGTAACATGAAATATATTGTGAACCAAACTGACTAGATGAGGGCCTATTGCTGTAAGAGGTGAATGAGACTAATAAGTTTAAGATTATTGGGCTAATTAAAATATTTGGGAGTTTTATTTGGGATCCATACCCAATTATAATTTGGATTAAAAGGTGTTGCAGTTAACACAAAAGAGTTATGCATTTTGAAGAAAAATGTTTGTTCCTCTCTTCCTTTTCTAGAGTGTAAAAGCTTCTCATTCCAATTTTTATCTCTATCTTAGATACTTATTATTTCAATGTTTCCATTGTATTTCAATTGTTTGAGTATTGGAATTACGAGTCTAAAGTTGTAATCATATTCCAATATTCTTATTTCTATAGTGAGGAGTTTAGGTGATTTATAATTTCGACATGATTGAAATTCAGCGTGGTAAAGGGCCATTGGTAAATGATATGAGAATGAACTTGTGCAATGCATATCGGCAAATAAGTACAATGCTTTCAACAGAGTTGAAGTGGCTCTATCATTGGATAATTTTTCAGCATCCCCCGATCAAGAAGCTGGCCATCAACATCATGCTGGGGATAATTCTAATTCACACTCTCTTATTCATGTCATTGGCCGTGACATGTCTATATGTTGTCTCATTCTTTGCTCTAGGTCAAATTACAGTTCCATGGCATCCCGAATCATAACTTTCACTCATTAATCAGGAGAGGAGAGCTTTACAGATTGCAGCGGGAAAATGGTGTGATTGAGCATTGGCTTTATTTCTCCCGCCAGGTTCTTTAATGGGATGTTTTAGACCCCCATAACTTTCATTGGATGCATATTCCAACTATGAATCCCCGTGAATGATTTTTTTTCTATGACAAGGAGTTTTTCACAGTTAGTATAGAAATGCTTGTGTTTGGAAAGGAGATCTTGTCACATGTACTTCACTGTTACAGTTTACTGACAAACACGTGTCATACGTAATGCGGATTAATGCACCAATATGTCTGTTTGGTTATGCTAGTCTTGGGGATATTGTTATTTAGCTGGTGGTTGTGACTCAGGAGGCAATATCCTCAGCTCAACTGATCTTTTTAATTCGGAGGCAGGATCATGAAAGAGTTTATTGAGCATGAACAAGCCACATAAGAAATGTTATTTTGTATTCATGGATGGGATGTTTTATATGATAGGAGGCATTGGAGGAGGTAAATCAAAGTGGTTGACTTGTGAGGAGGAATATGATCTGGAAACTAGAACATGGACTGAAATACAAAACATGCCTCCTAATGCAGATAAGAATGATACACATTCTACATATGGAGAACCTCATTTGGTGGTTATCGTAAATAATGAATTTTATTCTGCTGATTATTGTAACATGGAGGGGAGGAAGTATGACAAGCAAAGTAAAGTATGGGTAACCGTAGGACAACTTCCTGAAAGAGCAGCTTCCATGGATGGTTGGGATTTGGCTTTTCGAGTTTGTGGTGATAAGTTACTAGGAATTGGAGGGCACATGGATGCAGGTGCAAATTATATTGAAGTGAATTCATGTGTTCCAAGTGAAGTGGCACTACAATGGAATTTCATGGCTGAAAGCGATCTAGATTGCATAACAACACAATTATACAAAAATCTACTAGATTGCTTTCGGCTAATCAAGTTCCATCGTATTGTCCCTTCACTTGGAACACATGAATTCACTACATTATATTATGCACCTACATCCATTTACCCTCCAATTACTAGTAACTTATCACCACAAACTCAAAAATTAAACCCCAACCATCCATAGAAGTTGTGCTTCAAGGCAGTTGTCCTACGGTTACCCGTACTTTACTTTGCTTGTCATACTTCCTCACCTCTATGTTACAATAATCAGCAGCATACAATTAATTATTTATGACAACCACCAAATGAGGTGCTCCATATGTAGCATATGTATCATTCTTATCTGCATTCGGAGGATGTTTTGGATTTCAGTCCATGTTCTAGTTTCTAGATCATATTCCTCCTGACAAGTCAACCACTTTCATTTAGCTCCTCCAATGCCTCCTATGACATAAAACTTTCCATCCATGAATACCCCTAACACTTCTTATATGGATTGTTCATGCTCAATACTCTTCCATGATCCTGCCTCTGAATTATAAAGTTCAGCTAAGTTGAGGATATTGCCTCGTGAGTCACTATCACTAGCTAAATAACAATCTCCCCAAGGTTGAAAAGACCAAAGAAACATCTTGGTTCATTCATCCGCATTCCATATGACCACATGTTTGTCAATAAACTATAACGATGAATGAAATGTGACAATATCTCCTTTCCAAACACACACAGTTCTATGCTAACTGCAAAAAACTCCTTATTAGAGAAAACAAATCATTCACGAGATTCATAGTTGAAAGATGCATCCAACGACAGTGGTGGGGGGTCAAAAACATCTCATTCAAGAACCTGGAAGGAGAAATAAACCCAATGCTCAATCACACCATTTTGTTGACGCAATCTATAAAGTTCTCCGCTCTTGATTTATGAGTGAAGCTATTATTAAATATTCCATGACACTGTAATCTGACCTAGAGCAAAGAATGAGACAACATATAGACATGTCACTCCCAATGGAATAAATAAGAGTGTGTGAATCAGAATTATCCTCAGCATGACGTGGATAGTCAGCTTCCTAATCAGGGGATGCTGACGAATTATTCAATTATAGAGTTACTTCAACTCTTTTGAAAGCATTGTACTGATACTGATATGAATTGCACAAGTTCATTCTCGTATCATTAACCATTTGCCTTTAGCCACGCTGAATTTTATTCTTATCAAAATTAGAATTCACCCAAATTCCTCACTATATTAATTATAATATTGGAATGTAATTACAACTTTAGAATCATAATTGCAATACTCAAGCGATTGAATTACAATGGAAATATTGAAATAATAAGTAACGAAGATAAAGATAAGAATTTGGACGAAGAGCTTTTAGATTGTAGAAGAAGAGGAGATGAGAAAACATTTTTCTTCAATATGCATAACTTTTTCATGTTGACTCCAAGACCTATTTAACCAATTTATAATTGGGTTTGGATCCCAAATCAAACTCCCCAACATTTTAATCTTCCCAATAATCTTAAATGGATCAGTCTCATTTACCCCTTCAAGACATAGGCCGTCATGTAGCCAGTTTGGTTCACAACATATATCATGTTACTTTCTTTCTCATGATCCCATGATAGCAAACAAGATTTTTCTTCTAACATATTGTCTGGAGTCAATCCTAAAAGAAACACCATTTTCGCGGCCTTACTCTGATGAAGATTCTCAACCATGTGCTTTTCCTCACAAGAGAATTTAAAAATTCAAGGAGAAGTTGCTCGGAAAGAATTGAAAAGAAAAATCTTTTCTACTTTATTTATTGAAATTCTACCAAAGGAGCTTATCACAATCACGACATAAATTGATTACTGAGATGTGGGTCATATAACTAAAGGAGGAAAAAAATAATTAAATTGTTCTGTAGAAAGTCCCAAAAGAGTAAGTAATGTAATCTAAATAATTAATTCTCTTTTACAAACAAGTAATCTTCCCTTTATTTCTCTTAATGGCATTCAACACAAGCGTACAAGGTCATAAAATTAGTTAATTAGCACCTCTCCGTTCTTCCTGTTACGACCTCATTTTTTACGTCATGATGGCAACTACAACACCCAACCAATAGGTATGCCTAACTCTTAACCCGGAGCCATAGGCAATGGGATACCAAGCAAAAATGAACAACAAGAAGCATAAAGCTTATAACAAAGCGAAGAAAGGGTAATCAAAAGAAATGTAATACAAGGAACCATCCCAAAACCTATCATTAGTCAGTAATCGAGTATATAATGAAAATAAGAGTTCAAGGCTTTTATAAAAATAAAATGAGTACAAGATGTCTCTCAATATAATATAAAGACTAAGCCTAGCCAAAACAAATGAAAATTGATAACTATGAATGCGAGGATCTCACCCTATTATTTGAACTTTAAGTTGCTTCGCACAAATCCAAATCAATGGAGAAACCCAAACTATGATCTACAGGCTGCATAAGTGTAGTATGAGTACCAAATATAGTACTTAGTAGGCATCGAGCGACTGAGCTCAAAAGATAACACAATTATATACAACAAATAATAAGAAAAGCATAGCATAAATGTCTCGACCCATATCCCTCTAGATGTAACACGGCGTACTGAACCCCGACGGGGTCTCATACAAGCACTTAGCTTATCATGACATAAGATAAATAGAAATGATGCGAAATTGAAAACTTTTTACAATTGAGGTCTTTCATAAAATCAAATGGAAGTCTAGACATTATCTCAATAAGCCATCTAATACAATCGAGTATCAATAGGGTCACAACCCTTTACAACATAGTCTCAAAATAGAATGTATGAAAGAAACTTAGAAATGAACAATTTCCGTCTTCGAACCATGAGGACTCACCAAAAGCGTGGAGAGAATCAACCCAAGCTTTGAACAATAGGGAATGCACACCTTCAACAACCGGGCCCTACACTTATAAAAAATGTAGAAAATATGGGTTAGTACAAAAATGCACTAAGTATGATAGCCATACATAAAATCCTTGAAACATGCCAAAAAGGGACAATTTAGTTGAAATCATGCACTTTATCAAGTTTAAGAGTCATCATGCACATTAGTATAAAAACATAAGTCAAACCATCTCACAAGTAACCCTAAGCTATACTTGTGCAATGCATAGCTAAGATCTCATAATCCCATCTAATACTAAGTACCACTTTTAGGCCACCATAGTCATACATATCATGCTTTGACCTTATCATAGCCAATACGCATAGACAAGGATACATTCATGTTCATTAATTCATATCAAGGAAAGCCACTCATAGCAACAATCCATGTTAAGCATGCATAATTCATATATCTTCATAGCATAAGAGAATCACACAATAACTCCTCTCAAATTCTACTTGTGCAATGCATGAATGAAGTCCCATACCCCCACTCACACTAAGTAGAGCTCCTTGAGAAGTCATAAGTATAGTTCATGTTCATGTTCTTGTCATAGTTAATATTATTGTCATGTAGGGAAATATAGCCTTAACCGACATAGACCATGTGAGCTACATGGAATCCAGTGTCTTGACCCCACACCGAAAAGAGGTGTCCAACTTGCCTAAGGTAGAACTCATGTTTGATAACTTAGGTGGATCCACTAGCTAAAGACCTATGTGGGCACATAGTTACGGGATAGGGAGATTGCTTCTAGAAACCCGGTCTGACTGACGTAATAGGTTTCCATCTCATGAGATAATTATTTGGGAACCCGGACTAACTAGCGTAAAAGGAACACATTTTAAAGCTGGACTAACTAATTTAAAAGCTTTCATCTCATTTCCATATCCACTCGGTGCTAAGCATAATTTCCTTTAAGTTAACATTAAGTCTTGACTTAAGTTCATGTTTATGGAAGAATGCACTAACAATCAACCCAACATGATATCATGATATAGCTCATATATTCAAGAGGTGAGAATTGACTTTCAACCTTAGAATCATGATTATGTGAGTTAACCTTTCACATCATGTTCATAGTGTGTTCATGAGAATAGGCTTTCAATCAACACAACAAGATCATCATAATCATAAACATTTCATGCATAGTCATGTGTAAGGGTATAGGGGAGAATGATCTTTCAACAATACCACAATTACACCATAGTCATAGGATCTTCACTCTCTAGGTGAATCCTAAAGCACATGCACAATTCTCATATTCATGTACGATTCTCATAATTTTCCCTTCAAAGTCCATGAACCACATTCAACCCAAACATATAGAATTGTACATTATATATGGATAACAACATGATTCAATTAACTCAATCAATCTAAACAGAATCTATTCACATGCTTTTATAATCAATCAACCCACATCACAAGATCACAATTTAGCAATATGGGGAATTCATGGGTTCTTGGGGGATTTCATCATAAATCAACAATAAATCATCAATTCAATCATAACCCAACATAAATCAACCATTAAAAACGTTTTTGAGAAGAACCCATGGCATTGGAGTAAAACCCTAGCTTTTGGGGAAATTGTAAGATTTGAAATCTAGTTTTGAAGGGACTCTATTGGTGAAATCTACCCATAGATGAAGAGCTACCATACCTTGATGATGAATCTCCAAAGAATTTGGGGACAAATCCTTGATTTCTTCAAGACCTAGCTCTAATTCTACTCTTCTTCTTCTTTGGGTTTTAGAGAGAAAAATATTGCGAGGAAGATGAACTTTTTTATTTGATTTGGGTATTTGTGAAAAATGATGTGAATGGGTTTATTTTGACTTAAAACGACTTATATAGGGTCTAGGATTAGGATTAAAATGATCAAGTTTAGGTATTAGATGCATAGGAAATAACCCATATAACCTTAAAAATTTTAACTGACGGGTACCTTTCAAGGAAGGCTTTCACCTGCCATTCATTGATTCACGGAAAGTAAAGGCTCCCATGAACCAGAGGCCTGGAATTTTTTCTAAGTAACTCTCCGCGGAAGGGTCTACTGTCTGTGGACAATTCTACTGGCCGTGGACACGTCCGTGAATCACGGCCTTAGAAATTTTTTCTACAAGGCTTGGGTTCAAGGACGGGTTCACTGACCGTGGACTCTTCCACCGTCCTTGAACCCTTCCTTAGACCCTTAACTTAGAATATTTTTTACAAGGCTTGGGTTCAAGGATGGGTTCACCGGCCGTGGAATCTTCCACCTTCCTTGGACCCTTGACTTAAAATATTTTTCACAAGGCTTGGTTTCAAAGATGGGTTCACCGGCCGTGGACTCTTCCACCATCCTTGAACCCTTCTTAGACTCTTGCCATAGAATATTTTTCACAAGGCTTGGGTTCAAGGATGGGTTCACCGGCAATGGACTCTTCCACCACCCTTGAACCCTTCCTTAGATCCTTTCCTTAGAATATTTTTCACAAGGCTTGGGCTCAAGGATGGGTTCACCGGCCGTGGACTCTTCCACCATCCTTGAACCCTTCCTTAGACCCTTGGCTTAGAATATTTTTCACAAGGCTTGGGTTTAAGGATGGGTTCACCAGCCGTTGACTCTTCCACCATTCTTGAACCATTCCTTAGACCCTTGCCTTAGAATATTTTGAGGTGTTACAATATCTCCCCCTTGGGAACATTCGTCCTCGAATGATGATCTAGACACCTTACAGAAGTAAAGACTCAAGACTAGAATACCTTCATGCATGGAACATCAAAATAAGGCAAAAGTCAAAGGAGGATACATTAACTCCGTCTCAAACATAATCAATGCAATACAAGGAAGTATGAACTACTTCTATCCACCCATTATGCGTTAAACTTATTATTTCTTATATTCATAGGAGGAACTACTTTCTCCAACTAAAATCATGCTTAACACGATATCATGGAGCCAATACTCAATTACTTCTCAAAAGCATACTAAAACATGTTCATCAACTCAACTCATGAAGTCAAATAGGCAACTCGTATTAAATGCACAATCAACGTGAGGAACATAAATCATGAAAATCATTTTATTACTAAACATGAATTTCATCAAGAACATGCATAACATAAGGAAATCATGGGAAAACACCTACAACAAACATGACTCCCAAAATACTAAAACTCAAGAGGAATTACTTATCTCAGGCTTGAATAGTAGTAGAAGGAAAGAGATGAGGATAACGGGACTTCATATAGACCTCGGCCTCCCAAGTGGCACCCTCAACTAAATGATTCCTCCATAAGTCCTTCACAGAACCTATTTCCTTGTTTCTCAACTCTTAACTTACCGGTCTAGGATTTCTACCGTAACTTCCTCATATGATACACTTTCATCAACCCCGAACCCTTCTAAGGGGATAATATATACCGGATCTCCAATACACTTCTTAAGCATGGAAACATGAAATACCGGGTGAACTGGAGCTAACTCATTTGGCAAGTCTAACTCATAGGACACTTTCCCTATACACTTCAAAATTTGATATGGGCCCACATACCGGGGACTAAGTTTTCCCCTCTTGCCAAACCTCATCACACCTTTCATAGGTTAGATTTTCAAGTAGACCCAATCATTAACTTTGAATTCTAGATCCCTTCTTCTAACATCGGCATAAGACTTTTGCCGACTTTGGGCCGTTCTCAACCTCTCTCTAATGAGTCAGACTTTCTCAATGGCCTCATAAACTAGTTTGGGACCAATTAGAGAAATTTCACCTACTTCAAACCAACCAACTGGAGACCTACACCTCCTACCATACAAGGCTCCAAAATGACCCATGACAATACTTGAGTGGTAAATATTATTGTAGGCAAACTCTATTAATGGTAGATGGTCATCCCAATTACCATTGAAGTCTATAACACATTCCCTCAACATATCCTCTAAGGTTTGGATGGTACGTTCTACTTGCCCATCGGTTTGAGGATGAAAAACCGTGCTAAGCTTAACCTTAGTACCAAGCCCTTTTTGGAATGCCTTCCAAAAGTGTGAAGTAAATTGAGTACCCTAATCCGAAATAATAGATAAAGGAACTCCACACAACTTCACTATCTCTTTGATATTCAATTTGACGTAGTCTTCCGCTGAAAAGGAAACCTTGACGGGAATGAAGTGGGCTGATTTTATAATTCGATCTATGATGACCCAAATAGAATCATGTTGCCTTTGGGTACGAGGCAAACCCACTGTAAGTCCATGTTCACATCCTCCCACTTCCAAGTGGTAATATCTATATCTTGGAACAAGACTCCCGGCCTTTGGTGCTCGGTCTTAACTTGTTGGCAATTGGGACACTTGGTAACAAACCCCGCTATATCCTTCTTCTTTAAATTCCACCAATAGACTTCCCGTAGATCACTGTACATCTTGGTAGCTCCTAGATGAATAGAATATCTAAAACCATGAGCCTTTTCTAGAATTTTCTCTCTCAAGCCATCAACATCAAGAACACATAATCGACCTTGGTACCTAAGCAACCCATCTCCCCCTTGGGAGAAAGCCTCAACGGACGTCCGCAAGACAACCTCTTTTAATTAAACTAATATAGGATCAAAGTCTTGCTTTGCCTTAACAGCCATCACAAAGGAAGATTCGGAACCATTGTGGACCGTGAAACTACCTTTGGTGGAATCCACTAGATGAACACCTAGCCGGGCAAACCTATGCACATCACGAACCAATTCTTTCTTTTCATCCTCTATATGAGTCACACAACCCATGGACAATCTACTAAGAGCATCCGCTACCACATTAGCTTTACCAGGGTGATAAAGGACACTCATGTCATTATCGTTTAACAATTCTAACCACTTTCGTTGCCGAAGATTCAAGTCCTTTTGACTAAACACATATTGGAGACTCTTGTGGTCGATGAACACATAAACACGCACCCTATATAGATAATTCCTCCATATTTTAAAGGAAAACACAACCACCGCTAATTCAGGATCATGGGTCGGATAATTCTTCTCATGGATTTTAAGTTGCCTTGAAGCATAAGCAATCACTTTAACATTTTGCATGAGCACACATCCCAATAAAACTCTAGAGGCATCACAATATAGCACAAAAATATATGTACCCTCCGGTAAGGTCAACACCAGGGCGGAAGTAAGTCTATCTTTCAATTCTTGAAAAATTTTCTCACAATTTTCCGACCACACAAATTTAGCTCTCTTTTGAGTCAAGGCCATCAAAGGATAAGCAGTGGAAGAAAACCCATCAACAAGTATTCTATAGTAACCTGCCAAACCCAAAAAACTTCTAATGTCGGAAGGAGTAAGAGGTTTAGGCCAACTATTGACTGCATCTGTCTTCTTAGGATCTACCTCAGTACCTTTTCTTGACACAATGCGATCAAGGAACTCTACGGACCTTAGCTAAAACTCACATTCGCTAAATATGTGAAAAGTTGATTCTCCTTAAGGACTTGCAATACCACTCTCAAATGGTCAATATGATCTTTTTCACTCTTTGAATATATCAAGATATCAACGATCAATACTATCACAAACATGTGGAGATATTGTCGGAACACTATAATCATTAAGTCCATGAACACCGCTGGAGCGTTAGTCAAA
Source organism: Solanum piurae (assembly GCA_029582685.1). Taxonomy (NCBI): domain Eukaryota; kingdom Viridiplantae; phylum Streptophyta; class Magnoliopsida; order Solanales; family Solanaceae; genus Solanum; species Solanum piurae. The sequence continues at coordinate 63,377 of JAJOOO010003467.1, forward strand.
CCAAAGGACATTACTAGACACTCATAGTGACCATATCTTGTTCGTAAAGCCGTCTGGAGAATATCCATCCCTCTCACCCTCAATTGGTGATAGCCCGAACGAAGATCAATCTTAGAGAAATAACTAGCCCCTTGAAGTTGGTCAAACAAATAATCAATTCTCGAAATAGGATACTTGTTCTTAATGGTCACTTTATTCAATTAACGATAACCAATGAACATTCTAAGAGACCCATCCTCCTTCCTAACAATAAATACCAGAGCACCCCATGGAGAGATACTCGATTTAATAAAGCCATTGTCTAGCAGATCCTTTAGTTGCTCTTTCAATTCTTTCAACTCCGTCGGAGACATTACAAAACATGAATTTCATCAAGAACATGCATAACATAAGGAAATCATGGGAAAACACCTACAACAAACATGACTCCCAAAATACTAAAACTAAAGAGGAATTACTTATCTCAGGCTTGAATAGAAGTAGAAGGAAAGAGATGAGGATAACGGGACTTCATATCGGCCTCGGCCTCCCAAGTCGCACCCTCCACTAAATGATTCCTCCATAAGTCCTTCACGAAATATATTTCCTTGTTTCTCAACTCTTAACTTACCGGTCTAGGATTTCTACCGGAACTTCCTCATATGATACACTCTCATCAACCCCGAACCCTTCTAAGGGGATAATGGATACCGGATCTCCAATACACTTCTTAAGAATTGAAACATGAAATACCGGGTGAACTGGAGCTAACTCATTTGGCAAGTCTAACTCATAGGCAACTTTCACTATACACTTCAAAATTTGATATGGGCCCACATACCGGTGACTAAGTTTTCCCTTCTTGCCAAACCTCATCACACCTTTTATAGGTTAGATTTTCAAGTAGACCCAATCATTAACTTCGAATTCTAGATCCCTTCTTCTATGTTGCCTTCGGGTACGAGGCAAACCCACTATAAGTCCATGTTCCCATCCTCCCACTTCCAAGTGGGAATATCTATATCTTGGGACAAGACTCCCGACCTTTAATGCTCGGCCTTAACTTGGTGGCAATTCGGACGCTTGGCAACAAACCCCCCTATATCCTTCTTCATACCATTCCACCAATAGACTTCCCGTAGATCACTGTACATCTTGGTGGCTCCGAGATGAATAGAATATCTAGAACCATGAGCCTCTTCTAGAATTTACACTCTCAAGCCATCAACATCAAGAACACATAATCGACCTTGGTACCTAAGCAATCCATCTCCCCGTTGGGAGAAAGCCTCAACGGACTTCCGCAGTACCGACTCTTTTAATTAAAATAATATAGGATCAAAGTCTTCCTTTGCCTTAACATCCATCACAAAGGACGATTCGGAACCATTGTGGACCGTGAAACCACATTTGGTGGAATCCACTAGATGAACACCTAGCCGGGCCAACCTATGCACATCACAAACCAATTCTTTCTTTTCATCCTCTATATGAGTCACACTATCTATGGACAATCTACTAAGAGCATCCGCTACCACATTAGCTTTGCCAGGGTGATAAAGGACACTCATGTCATAATCGTTTAACAATTTTAACCACCTACGTTGCCGAAGATTCAAGTCCTTTTGACTAAACACATATTGGAGACTCTTGTGGTCAGTGAACACATAAACATGCACCCTATATAGATAATGCCTCCATATTTTCAAGGCAAACACAACCGCCGCTAATTCAAGATCATGGGTCGGATATTTCTTCTCATGGATTTTAAGTTGCCTTGAAGCATAGGCAATTACTTTACCATTTTGCATGAGCACACATCCCAATCCAACTCTAGAGGCATCATAATATACCACAAAAACATTTGTACCCTCCGGTAAGGTCAACACCAGGGCGGAAGTAAGTTTGTCTTTCAATTCTTGAAAAATTTTCCCACAATTTTCCGACCACACAAATTTAGCTTTCTTTTGAGTCAAGGCCATCAAAGGATAAGCAGTGGAAGAAAACCCATCAACAAGTATTCTATAGTAACCTGCCAAACCCAAAAAACTTCTAATGTCGGAAGGAGTAAGAGGTTTAGGCCAACTATTGACTGCATCTGTCTTCTTAGGATCTACCTCAGTACCTTTTCTTGACACAATGCGATGAAGGAACTCTACGGACCTTAGCTAAAACTCACATTCGCTAAATATGTGAAAAGTTGATTCTCCTTAAGGACTTGCAATACCACCTTCAAATGGTCAATATGCTCCTTTTCACTCTTTGAATATATCAAGATATCATCGATCAACACTATCACAAACATGTTGATATATTATCGGAACACTATATTCATTAAGTCCATGAACACCGCTGGAGCGTTAGTCAAATCAACGGACATTACTAGGAACTCATAGTGACCATATCTTGTTCGGAAAGCCGTCTTGAGAATATCCACCCCTCTCACCCTCAATTGGTGATATCCCGAACGAAGATCAATCTTAGAGAAATAACTAGCCCCTTGAAGTTGGTCAAACAAATAATCAATTCTCGAAATAGGATACTTGTTCTTAATGTTCACTTTATTCTATTGACGATAATCAATGAACATTCTAAGAGACCCATCCTTCTTCCTAAAAATAAATACCAGACCACCCCATGGAGAGATACTCGATTGAATAAAGTCATTGTCTAGCAGATCCTTTAGTTGCTCTTTTAATTCTTTCAACTCCGTCGGAGCCATTACAAAACATGAATTTCATCAAGAACATGCATAACATAATGAAATCATGGGAAAACACCTACAACAAACATGACTCCCAAAATACTAAAACTCAAGAGGAATTACTTATCTCAGGCTTAAATAGAAGTAGAAGGAAAGAGATGTGGATAACGGGACTTCATATCGGTCTCGGCCTTCCAAGTCGCACCCTCAACTAAATGATTCCTCCATAAGTCATTCATAGAAGCTATTTCCTCGTTTCTTAACTCTTAACTTACCGGTCTAGGATTTATACCGGAACTTCCTCATATGATACACTCTCATCAACCCCGAACCCTTCTAAGGGGATAATGAATACCGGATCTCCAATACACTTCTGAAGCATGTAAACATGAAATACCGGGTGAACTGGAGATAACTCATTTGGCAAGTCTAACTCATAGGCAACTTTCCCAATACACTTCAAAATTTGATATGGGCCCACATACCGGGGACTAAGTTTTCCCTCTTGTCAAACCTCATCACACCTTTCATAGGTTATATTTTCAAGTAGACCCAATCATTAAATTTGAATTCTAGATCTCTTCTTCTAACATCGGCATTAGACTTTTGCCGACTTTGGGCCGTTCTCAACCTCTCTCTAATGAGTCAGACTTTCTCAATGGCCTCATAAACTTGTTTGGGACCAATTAGAGCAATTTCACCTACTTCAAACCAACCAACTGGAGACCTACACCTCCTACCATACAAGGCTTCAAAATGAGCTATGACAATACTTGAGTGGTAACTATTATTGTAGGCAAACTCTATTAATGGTAGATGGTCATCCCAATTACCTTTGAAGTCTATAACACATTCCCTCAACATATCCTCTAAGGTTTGGATGGTACGTTCTACTTGCCCATCGGTTTGAGGATGAAAAACCATGCTAAGCTTAACTTTAGTACCAAGCCCTTTTTGGAATGCCTTCCAAAAGTGTTAAGTAAATTGAGTACCCCAATCTGAAATAATAGATAAAGGAACCCCATGAAACTTCACTAACTCTTTGATATTCAATTTATCATAGTCTTCCGCTGAAAAGGAAACCTTGACGGGAATGAAGTGGGCTGATTTTATAATTCGATCTATGATGACCCAAATAGAATCATGTTGCCTTCGGGTACGAGGCAAACCCACTGTAAGTCCATGTTCACATCCTCCCACTTCCAAGTGGGAATATCTATATCTTGGGACAAGACTCCCGGCCTTTGGTGCTCGGCCTTAACTTGTTGGCAATTTGGACACTTGGCAACAAACCCCGCTATATCCTTCTTCATACCATTCCACTAATAGACTTCCCGTAGATCACTGTACATCTTGGTGGCTCCTAGATGAATAGAATATCTAGAACCGTGAGCCTCTTCTAGAATTTTCTCTCTTAAGCCATCAACATCAAGAACACATAATCGACCTTGGTACCTAAGCAACCCATATCCCCCTTGGGAGAAAGCCTCAATGGACTTCCGCAGTACCAACTCTTTTAATTAAAAGAATATAGGATCAAAGTCTTCCTTTGCCTTAACATCCATCACAAAGGACGATTCGGAACCATTGTGAACCGTGAAACCACCTTTGGTGGAATCCACTAGATGAACACCTAGCCGGGCCAACCTATGCACATCACGAACCAATTCTTTCTTTTCATCCTCTATATGAGTCACACTATCTATGGACAATCTACTAAGAGCATCCGCTACCACATTAGCTTTGCCAGGGTGATAAAAGACACTCATGTCATAATCGTTTAACAATTTTAACCACCTACGTTGCCGAAGATTCAAGTCCTTTTGACTAAACACATATTGGAGACTCTTGTGGTCAGTGAACACATAAACATGCACCCTATATAGATAATGCCTCCATATTTTCAAGGCAAACACAACCGCCGCTAATTCAAGATCATGGGTCGGATATTTCTT
>JAJOOO010003468.1:0-25778 GCA_029582685.1 Solanum piurae
AAAATGAGTATGAGAGAATGTATTTTTAATTTTAATTATGACAACAACGTTATAAGTTTTACTTAATTTTATAAAAATGGAAAATAATTTTTTTTTTTTATATCTTATAAAATAGTATAAATCTCAATAGGTTTTCAAACAAAACAAAATTTTCATTTATTTAGAAAATTAAATGAAAATCGGCTGAAATATGGGGGGGAAACGCTGTTACAGGGAGTCGAACCCGCGACCCAGCGACCCAGCACTTTTATTGCAAATTCTTGAACCCCTTTACCACTGAACCAAGCCCTTAGCTTATGTTCAGGGGGTTCATCACTTGGTATATACATATAAATCAAAAAATTGATCCTATATATACCGTCGGATGAACCCCCTTGGATCCATGTAGATCCGCCCCTGCAAGCAAGTATTCATATTACGAATAACTTGGTTGGGCTAAACTAAGCACTAGTCACAAATCAAGTTAGGCTTTCACCAAACTCGTTGGTTGTTGTTGAGATATAAATACACGTTCGAAAATATTAAATTGGAGAAATTTAAGAACCCTCTCTTCAAATCTCTCGGTCATTACACTTAAATCTTTAGGTTGAAATTAATATGATTTTTAGTGTTTTTGAGATTTTCAAAAGTTACAATGTGTGAATTGAAGAAGATTGTCATATTTTAATTTTTTTATGTAGAGAATGTAACGATCCTCATAGTCATTTTGTGAATTATATATGGATTTTTTTTCAAATATATTTGTGGCCAAATTGACTCAAGTCTCCAAATGAACTTAAAAGAGATGGTAAAATGAGCATTTGGGATATAGATCATCACCAATATGCCTACTTCTAAAGTACTCATTCTTCTTCAACAATTTTACCCTTCTCACAAACATAGATACCATCAAGAGACTTTTGGATATCCTTGTTCTTCACATGACATTTTTATGGATATTTTTGTATTTTTAACTATTTTATTGTTGTCTAAGTTATTCCATTATTATTGTTCCATCTAAAGATAGAGATAACTCATTTCAGTACTACTAATAATCTTAAAATAGGTTATTTCAAACTTCCTAACCAAACAAGGATTAAAGATTACAAAAACTTTATCTCATAATTATTTTTCTCTTATCAATCATACCCAAACATGTCCTAGAAGAAAATAGAGTCAAGTGAATTGTAGGGGCGGAGCTACGGTGGTGTCAGGTGTCTAGTTAGACACTCTTTATCGGAAAATTACATTATATATATATAATTTAAATCTTATTTTATATTGATATATATAGTATTTCGAATAACCTTAAAACCAATAAAGATCCATAGCGGAGTGATAAGTGTATGCACGAAGATTTGATGTGAAGTAAATTTTTAGGAACCTTCTCTTGATATCACTAAGTTAGTGACACTAACCTATTATTTTATTATCATTTCCTTGTCAGTTCTCTGTCCCCTTTTCTATTCTTCTATTTTTGGTTAAAACTGGTTGTAGGAAATAAAATATTGGTTCTTATAATTTAAACAAAACATCAAAAGAATCTATATCTCTAAAGCAAATCAAAGATGAAGTTGAATTTGCAAACTCTCTTTATTGATTACAAAATTAAAAAAAAATCAATTTTCCTATAGAAGATAGTTTTCCAACATGTTAAAATCAAACATTTAGTTGTTGAATATTTTTATTGTTATTATTGTTGCACTAGTTAAAATTAGTTATTTCAATTGTCATGCTACACTGATCCTTGTATAAGTGTTACCTTTAATAATAATGCAGTGCATTAATTATGTAGCATTTCTTATTATTTTTTATAAATTGCAAACCAAAAGAAAGTATCATATGTAACTTAACTTAATTCCGTAATTTAATATTAAATAATTTTTAATATATATTATTATTAAATTAAAAATCAATAACTTTAAAGAACTAAAACTTGAATTCATAAACTTGCAAAACCTCTTGGTCTTTTAAATGTGTTAAATTGGGTCATGACTGAGACATTGAAGTTTGAACTGAAATATTTTATTTCATTATTTTAGCATCTAAATTCCACTCGGCAATCAACCATCTGAATCTTAACAAAATTATTTCCTACTCCTTCTATTATATATTAAATAAATAAATTTGTGCTTTGTGATGCAATGCATATTTAAAGATATAATTTAAATCATAATTTTCACTATTACCTTATGTGAAATCATAAATATAATTTTGTAAGTAGTGTAATTTAATTCTTAGAAAATATAAAACTTTAATAAATGAAAAGGTAAATATGAAAAAAAAATTCAAACATCAATCTTGAACTTTGAACAATGAAAAAACCCTCAAAAATTCACTTAATATGAAATAGAGAGAGTAATATAGTGTGTTGTATTATATTGTACTATTGTATGATATTGTATTGTTTTAATAAATATAATATTTGGATAGATCATATCATTCTCCGTCGTTACATAATGACGCATCAACAAGAAAAGTAAGGCACATAATAGAGATACTATGAAAATGTAAAGATAAAATGTTTATTAAATAATAAGTAAAAGATAAAATGAGAAGAAAATATTAAGGTAATGATGCGATCACATCAAATTAATCATTACACGTAATGAGATATTTTGTCGTTATCCAATAATGAATTTAAATAACATGGTATAATAAAATTTAAGTAATAATCAAAACAGTCATTATATTCTAATTAATAATATAAAATAATACAATACTAACAACTATCCAAACAAAAATAGTGAAGGAGTATTTTAGATTTTTAACTAAAATTTCTTCTTTGAAAAAATTTACATATTTCCATTTGAAAAAAAAAAAAAAAACTTGCATATTTTGGCATTTAAAGATAGGAAAATATATTGACCATGGACTGAAAAGGAGAAGGAAAAATTACAAAAATTTCACCTTCTAGTTTACTTATTACCATTATTCTCTATAAGTTTTATAAATTTCCAAAATTTCTCATTTTCGCGCATCAGATTAATGTATCAGCGCTGATATTATTGTATCTCGCGCTAATGTATAAGCGCTTATATTATTGTATCTCGCGCTAATGTATAAGCACTTATATTATTGTATCTCGCGCATCAGATTAGTGTATCATGTATAAAATGTACATCAAATTAGTGTATCATGTATAAAATGTATATCAGATTAGTATATCATGTATAAAATGTAATGTATCTTACTTAACAATTAATGTATCTCGCGCTTATATTATTGTATCCGTTTTGAAAAATTTCTATAATTATAAACTTTTAAAGGATAAATTGTAATTTTATCTTAAAAGTATGTGATTTCTGTAATTTGGCGAAAGGAGAACACAAACACAAAAAGAAGACTTGGTAAAGTTGACTTGGTTGCTTCTTCGTCCCCTCCCTGCTCTTCACTCTACTCTCAATTCAGCTAAAAAATTACTACTATAAATAACTACAAATCTATCAAACACATTCGCAATTCCATTATATTTCTTACTATTCCCTTCAATATTTTTCTCTGTTTGAAAGAATTTTAAGTGTTGATCTGCTACTTACCTCCATACACTTAATTCAGATCTCGAGATGATGGTTAGTTTTTTAAGTGTTGATTAGTAAATCACGGGCTTAATCAATGTTTGATTTTAAACAAGTAAAGTTTGCTCAATTGGTTGAACACGAGTATTGTTTTTTTTTTCCTGATTTGGTTGTTTATTTACAGAAAGTAGTGCTGAAGTTGGAGTATCTGGATGAAAAAGTCAAGCAAAAGGTCATGAAAAAAGTTTCTGTTGTGGAAGGTACGTTATTATTCTTTTTTTCTTCTTCTTCAAAACTATGTCAGGATCCCAGATCTTGCAATATGGATAAATTTCAAGTTTGAGTGATTTTTGGTGTGGATGATGTTGCAGGGGTAGACTCAATATCGATAGATACAAAGGACAAGAAATTGACAGTGACGGGAAATGTAGATCCAGTTGAATTAGTTTCAAAATTGAAGAAACTGTGTCACACTGAGATACTCTCGGTTGGACCAGCAAAAGAGCCAGAGAAGAAGAAAGATGAGCCGAAGAAAGAGGATGCAAAGAAAACGGCGGTGGCGGCAGCAGCAATAAAGGCATATCCAGTTCCAGTTCTCTATCAATATCAGTATCAGCAACCTTATCCGCATTACCCGACCCCTGTTCCTGCTTATCAACACTATTACAGTGTGGAAGAGGATCCTAACTCTTGTGTTATCTGCTAACTTCACATTGTGTTTATTTGTGATGGGTTAGTGGAGTAGTTCAATTCTCACACATATCAATTCTTTTCGGAATTTTATCATACAGTTGGTATGTGTTCAATTATATCATACAACTTCTCTAACTCTACGAGAGATAATAGTAAAATTTGCATACGCTCTACTAGATCACTTGTGAGATTTCACTGGATACCTTGTTGTATTATATTTGGTTGAAGAATTGAAAGTTAAGAGGATAAGTATTTGAAGCTGAAAAAGAATAGGAGCATCTAAGAATACAAATTGTGTTCGGGTTGAATTTCACCTGGAAAAAAAGGACTGAAAATTATGTCCAGTTCACTTGAAAGGCTGTATATTGAAGTCAAGTCACCAATTTTGACACATAATAGTTATCAACGGTTGCAATTGACTTCATAACCTGATCACTCTTTTTTTCCTTTGTACACTAGTAATATCCGTCGATGAAAAAAGTGCTTAGCTGATACTAATCTCAAATTATTTATCATAATTTTAAAAAATAATTACGAGTATCTTAAAAAACACAAATGAGGATAAAATCGTAAAAAGATCATCATAATTAAAAATAATTCGAGACCAAGGGAGTAGTGCATGCTCCTACAAGAGGTTGTTTCTGGCCTCATCCTCACCCCTTTCCCCTCCCTCTAGCCATGGCCAAAACTCAACAGGTTGTGTTAACATGCGCTCAAAGAGAAGAAAGTCTAATGAGTTGATTACTTTTTCATTTTGAGTGCGCTTAAAAAATCATAAATAAAAAGATAATTTTACTAATTTATTTTTGAAAATTTTATAAATAAATGTGAAGACTTTCAAAAAGAATTAATTACATTGGTAATATTAAAAAAAATTAATTAATATTTTCTTGATTTAGTAAGGTACAGAACTAATATGAGACACTATTTTTAGTATAATGGTCAAGTAATACGGGACAGAGGCAGCAATGATCATCAAATTATTATGATTAGAAATAATTTATTCTTATAAAAATTCTTTACTCTTGATTAAATGATTCATAATCACACGTTTTTTGATATTTTTCTTTTATGATTTGAGTGTATTTCAGACCACAAATTTGGAATCTCTCCTTTTTCTTAAATTTGGTGGCAAAAGAAGTTGAAACTATTTTATTTTTTGATATATTTATTTAGCATTTAACGATAGGAAGATATATTGACCATGGAATGAAAAAGAAAAGACTTGGTAAGTTGACTAGGTTGCTTCTTCGTCCCCTCCATGCTTTTCAGTGTGCTCAATTCAGCTCACAAATCACTAGTACTATAAATAAGGCAACCACAAATCCATCTAACTCATTCTCAAATTCAATATTTTTCTCTTTATTCTTAGGTTTGGAAGAATTTGAAGTGTTGATCTGCTACTCACTTCAATACACTAAATTCAGATCTCGAGATGATGGTTAGTTTTTCTCTCTTATTTCTACTTTCTTTACTCTACTTAAGCTTAAAAGTTGCTTTTATCTTTTTTGCCCATTTTGATTCTCATGTAATATAAAATTGAAAATTCCCCTGATTTGCTTATTGATTTACAGAAAGTAGTTCTGAAGTTGGAGTATCTAGATGACAAAGTCAAGCAAAAGGTCATGAAAAAAGTATCTGGCGTGGAAGGTACGTTATTATTCTTCAAAAATATGTAAGGATTCCAGATCTTGCAATATGGATGAGTGATTTTTTATTTGGATGATGTTGCAGGGGTAGACTCAGTATCAATAGACGCGAAGGACAAGAAATTGACAGTAACAGGAAACGTAGATCCAGTTGAATTAGTTTCAAAATTGAAGAAGTTGTGTCACACTGAGATACTCTCTGTTGGACCAGCAAAAGAGGCAGAGAAGAAGAAAGATGAGCCGAAGAAGCCGGATGAGAAGAAGAAAGAGGCAGCAGCAACAAAGGCATATTCAGAGCTAGCTCACTATCACTATCAATATCAGCGACCTTATCCTCACTACCCGATCCCTGTTCCTACTCGTTATCAGCAACACCATTACAGTGTGGAAGAGGATCCAAATTCTTGCGTTATCTGCTAACTTCAGTCTTCACATTGCGTTTACTGGAGTTATTCAATCTTCACACCAATTCTTTCGGGAATTTTATCATACAGTTGGTGCGTGCTCAATTATCATACCTCTCTACCTCGAAGAAGTTGTAAAAGTCTGCCTACACTTTATGTATTATATTTGTTTGAAGACTTGGAAGCTAAGAACACAAATTGTTTTTGGATTGATTTTCACCTGGAAAAAAAGATGGAAAATATGTCTAGCATAATATATAATGTACTTTTTAATTTGGCTTTAACCGTCATCTATGGCCTTCAATTTTGGAGATATACAAATAGATATTTAAATCATTCAAGTAGACACATTTTATGTAGCGTCCTCTGCATGATATGTTACATGTATTATGTCATATAAAATGCATATATCTATTTATTTAACTTTTAAATAATTTAAATATCTATTTACGCATATCATAAATAAAACAACATAAATATAAGTTAAAAACCATATTTATGTAATACGCCATTACGTCTATTTCACTTGAAAGGCTGTATATTGAAGTCAAGCCACCAATCTTGACACATTATAGTTATCAACTGTTACAATTGACTTCATAACCTGATCGCTCTTTTTTTGCGTACACTCATATCTCCATCCATGAAAAAAATGCTTAGCTTATAGGAGTACTTTTTTTCATCTCAAATTATTTGTTATAATTTTAAAAAAAATTATGAGTATCTTAAGTTATTTCCCATTTTAAAAGTTCGTGACATTTTTGTTTTCTTTCTATTTTATTCTTGACACCTCAATAAAATATATTTAATAAAAAAACTGTATATCTTAAAAGACATAAATGAGGATAAAGTAGTCACAAAGTCATCATAATAACTCATTTATTTTTTAAAAATATTGAAAACACCCTTAAACTTGACGTTAATTATTAATTTCGTTCCTAAGCTATTAACCGTTTTTAAAATACTCCTCTACTTGACTAATTAAACTAAAATACACTCCTCTCATACCATACACATAAATGTGTCATTTACGCGTGTACACGTGGAATTTTCTGCTGATGTGACATATACATAGATATATTGTATGACATGAGAGGGGTGTTATAAAATTCGATTAGACAAGTAGAAGAGTTTTTTAAGACTGTCAATAGTTCGGAGACGAAACTAATAATTCTCGCCAAGTTCAGAGACGAAACTAACAACCTCATCTTTATTTTACTTTTAAAATATTATTTATTACTTGTCAAACTTTATGGAAAATTTTCACAAACAACTACTATAATAAACTTAATTATGTTTAATAGTTATAGTTTGCATATTTACGGGATGTAGCTACAATTTAAGTTGTCTCGTTTGTATACTTCGCGGGTTTGTATAATATGCGGGTGATTTTATATAATTCGTGGTTACGTTTGTATTTAAGCTATTTTTAACGAATCTATACAAACACAAACATTTGAACTTTAAACAGTTGTACAAATTATATTATACAAAATTACATTATACAAAAGTTATACAAATTTCAAAGTACAAACGTGTGAATTATACAAACTCGAAACCCCAGCCCATATAATTATCACTGAATGTTGGTCGCGAGTGGTAACTAACTAAAATTATAGCTATAATGACTAATTAACTAGTATATGTTTGCTTAACCATGTAATTTTTTTTATTGGGTGAAATAAAAATGGGAAAACTACATAAATGGGTCATCAAACTCAAAATAATTACATGTTCATATCCCAATCCAAAGTAATTCAAGAAATACCCATTCTCTAAAAAAAAAATTACAACTCATTCCCCTCATTCATTAAGGCTGATAATTTTTGCTTAACTGATACTAAATAAGTATCATATATTGTATTAGTATCATTAATGCTGATAATTTCGCTTAACTGATACTAAATCAGTATATATATGTTGTATTAGTATCATTAAGCCTGATAATTTCGCTTAACTGATACTAAATCAGTATATATATGTTGTATTGGTATCATTAAGATTTGTTATTCAAAAATTACTCATTAGTCAATGATACAATAAGAGTATATGTATATTGTTGTGGTATCATTAAGGTTTCTTGTTCAGAATAACTCATTAGTCAATGTTACTATAAGAGTATATGTATATTGTTGTGGTATCATTAATATTTCTTGTTCAGAAATTACTCATTAGTAAATGATACTATATATATATATATATAGTATCAACTATACGAAAGTATCTGCCTTAATGATACCAATATAGTATATGATACTAATTTAGTATCAGTTAAGCAAAATTAATTAAGGGTATATAATGTAATTATTTAGTGGAATGTGAATATAAACGAGCATATGGTTATAATTATTTTACTTTTATGAGGTATTTACTTAGTTTCCCCAATAAAAAATCCACATCTATTGAATTTGTTCCTTATAACGTACCTTCGTTAGAATATTTTCTTATAACCTACCTTCGACCTTCGTTAGAATTTTTTCTTATAAAATGTGATCCGAATCACTATACCGATTCCATAATTCTTTTTTTTTTTTAAAAAAAAAAAAGACGTCAAAGACATGCTTAATGAATATAACTTATAGTTAAATTTGATTACTTTGGTGTAAATATACAAGTCAAGTTCAACAATTGATTCAATTACCGTCTTAAGTCTCAGTCAAGAATTAGTTAAAAAAAAAATTAAATTCTTTAATTTAATACATAATTATTTCTTAAATATTCTCCAACTATTTCTATTAATCATTATAAATATTTATTATAAGAATTGTGATTACATGATTATTTTAAAAAAATTTAATGGTTATAGTGCGGGTATATTATTTTAACTGAAAAAATTATAGAAAAAAAAGTCTGATGAGTTGAAGCTAGCGTTTGACCATAGATTTTCAAATATTTTTGATAAATATTATTTGGGTGAAAATTTGGGTGAAATTTCACCATTTGTTTGGCCATAATATTTGGAAAACATATTTCACTTTTTTAGAAAAAATATGATTTATATCCATAAGTTTTAAAAATTATCAAAACTAACCATAAGTTTGTATTGCAAGTCAGTTGAATCTTCGTTGTAACAAATAACAAGTAGTGTCCATGACACTGGAGCAATGTGGTAGTTTGGAGTGAGTGCAACAAGCATCATTCCATACATCGTGAAGTAGACAAAGCACATGATTTTGTTGTCCTGAGCCGATTGTTCATCATTTTCATCAACAACAATATCATCGCTTTCATATTCACTGAATATTTCATCACTACTTTGGTGTTCACGTAAAAAATTATGTAATACAACGCACATAACTACTATAGAGGGAGTTTTAGTAAAAGATAAAAGTTTGGTGTAAAATTTCAATTTTTAAAAGATTTCAAATGATGAGATTTGGCCCAAATACTAGAAAAAACTAGTATTTGGAAATTTGGGATATTTACGAAAAATATTTGTCAAATAATGACAAATTGTATGGACAAACACTATTTGCTAAATTTTCTCCCAAATATTACTTGAAAAATCTATGGCCAAACGGGTCCGAAGTTTTTAGTTCACTCAATAAGAATCTGACAAGTACTAAATAATACTTTTAAAATAAAAATAAAAAGTGAAAATTTTATAAATGACATTTATTAAACTAATATTTTCAAGTTATAGCAGTAGAATAAAACTTTCAAGTTGTAACAATAAAAAAATTCAGCTTGTAACATTTTCTTTAAAAAAAAAAGTTTTTTTTAAGTAATTGTAAAAAAACAGTTTTAAAAAAAATAAAAAGATAAAAAAGGAGAAAAAATCAAATTTGAAAAAAAGAAGAAGATAAAAAATGGATAAAGGTGTATTAATTAATTTTGAATTCATTGATGATAATTGTTAATTGGCATAAATTTAGGAGATTCAAACAAATTACGAATATTTAGTTTCCTTATTTCACTCAAATTTGTTAACATTAATTAAAAAATCAAATTTTATTTATTTTGTTCAAATGTTTCTCTCTCTTCATTTTTTTTCTTCAGAATTTTGGCGTCACTCACGAATATATCCAAATTTTTTTGGTTGAATAATCTTCATTTTGTTGTAATGGACGGCTTCTTATCTATATTAATTAAACATAGTGGTAGATGGCATCAATCTGGTTAGTATTCTTTACGATTTATTGTTTGTTTTTGTATATTACTGAAACGTAAAAAAAAAAAAGAACAATAAAACTGTAAATGCCATTTTTATTTTTTATTTTTTATGTATACTAGATTTAAGTTGTGACGTTTTTTGTATGAACATTATTTTGTTCATAATACGGAATTATTTTTGTGAAACTGGAGTTAATGTTGGTGCGATTGTGTTTGTTATTTATCTTTTTGGTTATTTTGTATACTGGTTATACCATGGATTTGTGCGATATTGGATTAATATCTGAATGATTTGAGTATAAGTGTATGGAAAATTAATAGTATTAGCGTTGTAAAGTTATGAAATTTGTGACAAAAAAAATGTATGAAATGTGTTGTAACATTGTTATGAAACTGATATTTTTTTAGTCAATTTGATAATAATAATGAGATGAATTCGGTATGCAGTTTAAAATTATAATATATAATACTATTTTTTTTCTTCTGAAAATATAAATAATGTGTAGGTTGGAATGAATTTGATAGTGTATTTGAAATGATATTGGTATGAATAATTATTCACTATTGTGTAAAAAATATGAGTAAAAAGTATGATGATTTGTATGAACTTTGTATTAGGTTGGTATGAAATTTGAATATAAATACAACACATATTTTTTTACTTTTGTGTTATCATGTAAAACTGACTGTGATTTCGTAATGAAACAGAAAAATATCCTGCGCCAAAACAATGATGTCGTCAAGTAGGTCACAACAGGAAGACATGTTCAAATTATCCTGCGCCAAAATAATGATAGTTTATTTGTTTAAACTATACAATTTTTTATTTTATTTTGTCTTTTAGAATCATGTTTTGTTTTGATTGTGACAATGTATTCATTGTTTTTCAATAATATTTATTGACAATGCATATTAAATATATACATAATTGATATCACATGCATTCCAGCTAAGTGTTTAATATACTATTCATGTTTTATACAAGATTCATTCAGTAATCATACCAATTGCATACTGCCGGAAATCAAATTCATGCCAATTTAATATATAAGGTATTGTTCATATTAGTGAACATTATATAAGCTAATTATGGTATGCATTTGGTATCCATTTGGTATGTAACTGAATAGCCATTGATATTATTTAATGTAATATAACATGAGTATTAATTTTGTATCCAATTGGTGTCCTACTCTAAACAAAATAAACCAAGATGTAATTGATGTTGGTGCAAAATTTAATGATTGCTGTTTTAAATTGTCAGATTCATTTCTTCCAGTATTTATATAGATTGTATACCAACTTCATTGATAATATAAAACAAGATGCAATTGAGGTTGTTACAAAATACAATGATCACTATTTTACATTGGCATAATCATTTCTTCAAGGTATTTATACAAGTTGGATACCAACTTCATTCATTTTATTTTTATTTTATTTTTTGTGTTAGAATATGAAGTAAAAAATTCAATCATGTATGAATTTGGATGCCAAAAGTATACAGTTTGGATACCAATTATAAGACAAAGTTAGTTCGTGAACTCTAAATTGGTGTTCGTTTTGTTTCAGTTAATAAGACACTGTTAGTTCATGAACTCTAAATGTTGAATTCAATTGGTATGCAGTTTGTAAATAACTGTTATCCCGAAAATTATTATACTCAATGTGTAATTTATCTTTTGAATGGGGTATCCAATTGGTATGCAGTCTGTATATAACTAGTATCCTGAAATTATAATTGCCAATCTGTAATTCATATGTAGTTGGTATCTGATTGGAAGAAAACAGTGGATATTATATATCATCAAATACTTAAACTGTATTAAACACAAAAATATCGTCCAAAAGTTAAAAAAAACTTGTAATTCTAAAAAGTCTAAGTTGCAATCAACTATCTCAAATTAGATCTCTGTGGTCTTGGTGTAGGATAATTGCTGATATCCGGAGCATGTTCTTTTGCTATGCGAGGTCCACCAAATTTGCTAGCAACAGTTCCAGTTACTTCACTCTCACTGATCCTGCCATCATCGTTCTTTATTTTTCCATAATGTCATATGATTGTGGCATACCTTTGACGATGATACTTTGCATCGATATCAATGAAACGCATATCAAAACCTCCATTACTAATGTATTCAGCAAATACACATGTGTACAAACCACAATCACTGGAAAAAAATTTGAAAGAAAAATAATTTTAAGAAATAAATTGAGTTAACTTTTCATTCCACATACTATTCATGTTTCATTCCACATTCATATACATAAATTTTAGTAATACATCATACCAAATTTGAAAAAAATTCACACCAATATTATTGAAACATCATACCAGATTCATGTGCACTGTGACATTTAACAAACTACTTTCATAAATTTATCCAACTACAATCAAAATAATTATCAAAACAACATTTAATATCAATTTATACCAATTTCATACCAATGTTAAAAATTGAAATACATTAGTGAAGAAATTGAAAAAATAAACCTTCTTCTTAGAAAAAATATCAATTTCATAGCAATATTAGTCATAATCCATACAAAAAGGATTAATTTAACAAACTGAACTAAAATCACCTAATTGGGCTACTGATATTAAACGAATTTCATACCAATGTCAAAACACATTTCATACCAGTTGCATGCCAATATTAAATCACATTTCATGCCATATTCATAAATCATATATTAAAGTCAGATTCATATCAATATTATTGACATATCGTACAAGTTTCATACCAATACAAGTTTCGTACCAACAATATGCATAATATAATATTTTAAACAAAAAAAATCACTAATTTGAATAATTTGAAAATAAATTAAATATAATACTTACCCTAATCATTTTTGTTTGCCTTTTTTGGATATTGAGATTTCTGAGTCCTCCTTCGTTGTTGCTCTTCTTCTTGATGGTTTTGAAGACTGACCAATTTCGACATTTGTTATTTTTTTCTTTTTTATCTCACTTATGAAATTCAAATTCGAATCAGAATGTGGCAAGTTTATTAACTGCTTTCTCCACATTGTTCGTGTGTAGATCTCCTCCCATCATTGAATCATATACATGTGGAAGAATTTGTTGATTTTCTTTTTGAATGAAGAAGACGAATGTTGAATATGGTGAGAAAGAAAAAATTAGTTCTCTGTAAAAGAGGAACGTGGGGTGTGGGGGTGTGGGGTTTGTGTATGGGTAAAAGAAGAAGGTGTAGGTGTGGGTGGGGGGTTGCCGTGTGAAGATTGAAAAAAAAATCTCTAAAATGGTGTAAGAGATAATGACAAATGATTCTCTAATATTAATGTTATTCCTAAAATGGTGTAAGAGATAATGACAATGTAAAAAAGGAAGATGAATCAATGTAAATTCGGCGTGTAACTGTAAAAAAGTAACATGAATCAATGTAAATCCCTATAATTGTGTAAGAGATAATTATGGTGTATTCTTTATTTAAATAATCTAATAATAATATAAAAATATTAATTATTTAATAAAGTAAAATTTTATTGATTTATAAATAAATAGTGATACGTTATAACCGTAATTAAACTGTTATAAGGAAGAATTTTTTAAAAGTAGATTTAAAATTCGTAATATTATCTCTTAAATGTGTATGTGGAGTGATTTTTTCAAATAAAAATACGATTGTAATTTGTTTCAAGGATATAAAAATGAGCGAAAAAGGTGAGTGGTGGAATATTTTTAGCAAATAGGTGGATGAAAAGTGTTTTTAGATTTTTCCTATAGTTCAACAGTATTTTTAAAACTGTCAATGGTTCGGGGACAAAACTAGTAATTCTTGTCAAGTTCATGGGCATTTTCAATACTTATCTCATCTTTTTATTAAGAGCACTACACTCTCACAAGAATTTGACACCACTTGCTATGTCATGTGTATTTAAATTTAATTGATCAAGTAAAAAAAATGTTTTTAGAACTGTCAATAGTTTGATGACGAAACTAGTAATTCACGCCAAGTGCAAGAATATTTTCAATACTTTTCTCTTTTTCTATTAAGCGTGTAAAAAAGGAACGTGAAACATAGATTCTTGATTCAAATACTAACTACTTCCTTCAAAAGCTCCCACCTTTGCTCCCTTGATAACTCGAACTCCTTTAAAGTTGGAAGTGAGACGCGAAACATAGATTCTTAATTCAAATACTAACTACTTCCTCTAGAAGCTTCCACCTTTGCTCCCTTTATAACTCGAACTCACAACTTTAAGGTTGGAAGTGAGACGCGAAACATAGATTCTTGATTCAAATACTAACTACTTCCTCCAGGAGCTCTCACCTTTGCTCTCTTGATAACTCAAACTCACAACTTTAAGATTGGAAGTGAGACGCGAAACATAGATTATTGATTCAAATACTAATTACTTCCTCCAGAAGCTCCCACCTTTGCTCCCTTGATAACTTGAACTCACAATCTTAAGGTTGGAAGTGAAAGGTACTTACCATATGAGCAACTTTCTCTTGTCAATGGAGTATAAAATTAATGCAGCAGTACACAAAAAGGCAAGTGCATGTTAAAAAAAAACATGTCATAATTAAATAAAGCCACTTCCAGGAAGTTGCTTGAGACATCGAAAAACAGAAATATTTGTAGGGTGAGCATCAGTCTACAATTGAGCATCGGCATATGAAGAGTAATTCCTAAGCATTGCACATTCAACTCATAATGACAACAAACATGTTAGTAATATCAAATTCGATGTCATTTATTCCTGCCAAACTTGCTTATGGTTTAGTGTGGCATATACTGGTGCTACTTGCTAGCTAGTGGAGTATCGTTCCACTACTATTATCAACGTGAGCTTTAACTTGATTTCACGGTCAATTATAATTCTTAATTTTGAATGTGCACATGTAGACACTTAAACTTGTAAAAGATTAAATAAATAAACACATTCGTCTTATGTGGTGTCATATATGACAATTTTGTGTCCTACATGACATCATACGTGTATTATCCCATATACAACACGTGTGTCTATTTGTTCAATTTTATACAAGTTTAAGTATCTACTCATATACATACAAAGTTAGAGGATATAAATGTCAACTAAAGCCAAGTTAAAAAAACATATTTATGTATTATGTCATTTAATAATGCCGCGAAGTATACGTAGTTTCACTATCAAAGCATAAAAAGAAAAAAAAGAAAAAGCTATTCATATTATTTTTTATTAAAGTTTAAAATATTTTCAGTGGAAAAGTGATATTAGAATCTGTTTGGATGAGTTCAGGTCAATTTTCATTGTATTTATTTTTTAAAGAAATCAAATTGATATTCTAGTATATTTAGTGAAAGCCAAATAAATTTTTGTTTAGAAAAACTAGTTTGATGATTTTCTTACAATTAAATTATGAGTTAGGGAGGCATATTTCATAAGAAGATACCAAATCGAAGTTATGAAAGAGATTAAGAATTTTAATGATAGTGCATCTGATTTAAATAAGATTATTGTGAATGATTGGTATCTAAGGATCTCTGAACACCATGTTGACTCATATGACACTTATTAATTTCCTTTAGTTTAATTAAGGAAGAGATCTAAGTGGATATCAAAGTGACCACAATTGCAGGAAGAAACTTGATAAAATAATTAAAACCCGTTTGGATAGGTTTAACAGCTGTTTTTTTTTTTTTTTTGGATTGTTTGGTAAAATTTAGAGTAACTTTTAAGTCAAAAGCAATAAGTTAGGATGTTAAATTTATTACTTTTGTTTAACAATTGTTTTGCTTGGATTAATATGATAATTCCTTTTATTATAATAAATACTCCATCTGTCCAATAATAGTTGTCCATTATTGATTTGAAACAGAGATTAAGAAGCCGTAAATAATAGGGGTAATTTTACCCTTATTAGATATAAGTTTTCTAAACATTGAAAATGGATAATAGTATTTAATAATAAGGACAAAATAGACACAAAATGATAAATTATTTATTGATTTTATAAACTAGACAAATATTGTTGAAGTTTTGAAAAAAATATAATAGACAAGTAAAGATGAATACAGAGAATATTTCTTAAATATTTAATAGCTTTATCAATATAAATATAGAATTTGCACGAAAAATATTAAATTTCCAAAAATCCACATTCAATATCCTAGATCCGGCCCTTGTTACTAGGTGTTACCTACTCATCTAGATAGGAAAAAGTTGAGATCAATTTTGTTTTGTGAACTTCGATGATGAAAAGAAAATCAGATGAGAAATGGACTATAATTAGCCTTCTATTGAAATTAAACATTTCCAGTTTGGTTGTAAAATTAAAAAAATTAAATTGTCCAATCTTTGAATATAGGGAACCATTTGATTTGGGTCATTTTGCTGAGATACTTGCCATGTAATTTCCCAAGTCCACTATAAAGTCAAGTTCCTACTTTTGTTTTCTTCGTCAAGATCCTACTTCAAGTAGGACTTTTCAAATATATTTTATTTTATTTAGAATTTGTTAAATCGAAGTTGAAGATAAAATTATGTTTTAGTTATAATTTTTTATAAAAAAGAAAAGAAAAGAGCAGGTCATTTGGAATTTATGAAGATGGGATTGAAAAACAGATCTGTAATACTTCCCAAATTTGAAATTCAACTCCAAGTTGAAAGAAGTAGATCATTTTCGTGGCCTAACGACTTAGAATAGGTCATCCATTGGATTAAATTATCTCTCGTAAAGTTAAAAATATAGCATTTGTATGCCATAAGAGAGACCAAAAATTGAATCTCATCCGAACCTTTCACAATCGATTAAGTTGGTGCAGCAGGTGTGGTATTCCAAAAGGATGCCAGAGGATATGCCCGCCTAATCCTTTCTTCATCGAGTTTATCGCATTAAATTTGCCTAGCGTGATCTACAGTATGCAGAATTTTCCTGGAATTTCTGATGTCTTTTCTCATAGTAAGTAAATAGTATAATATAAATAGTGGCCTAAACTAAGCCATTTGTGTAATTGCCCATTTCTCCTGCAAAGTCCACCAATTTCATTTTTTCCGCCATAGAAGAAGAAGAAAATCCCCAATCCACCATGGCAACACCACCAATCTTCATCTCCACCGCCACTCTCCACACCCTTTTCACCCACAAATCCCTCGTCGACCACCTCCAATCTTCCCTCCCCACCTTCACTTCCACCATTGAATCCCCACTTCGCCATGCGCACCAAACAAGCCCTTCTACTTCTCTCCTCCTCATGCCTTCTTGGTCTCGTTCCCCGTCACTTCCTTATATCGGAGTCAAGCTAGTCACTTACCATCCCAATAACTCAGCCCAAAATTTACCTGGGGTTCATGCCAGTTATGTTCTTTTCAATTCCATTACCGGACAAACTTTATCCACAATGGATGCCACTGAACTCACCGTCTATCGAACTGCTTGCACCTCGGCTTTAGCTTCAAAATTCTTATCACGGCAAGATTCCGAGACCCTTTTGATGATCGGTGCAGGTACTTTAGCACCGCATTTGATCAAGGCACATCTAACAGTGAGGCCAAATTTGAAGAAAGTGATAGTGTGGAATAGAACTGCTGATAAGGCGATAAGGGTGATCCAGAATTTGCAAAGTGAAGGTGGTTTTGAAGGGGTGAGTTTTGAGAGTAATGCATCTCTTGAGGAGGTTGTGGGGTTGGGAGATATTGTGAGCTGTGCTACGAATTCGGAGATACCATTGGTGAAGGGGAAGAAGCTTAAAGAAGGGGCGCATTTGGATTTGGTTGGATCGTTTAAGCATTCGATGAGGGAGTGTGATGATGAAGCGTTGAAGAGGGGGAAAGTGTTTGTTGATAATGAAGCTGCTTTGGTAGAGGCAGGGGAGCTGGTGGGTGCATTTGAGAGAGGGGTAATTACAAAGGATGAAATTGTTGGGGACTTGTTGGAATTGATCAAGGGAGAAAAGAATGGGAGAACAACTGCTGAAGAAATTACTGTGTTTAAATCAGTTGGTTCTGCTGTTGTTGATCTCCTCACAGCTCAATTGGCATATGAGACTTACATGAAAAGTCATTAACTTTAGTTTATTAGTTCTGTTCTCATATATTCTGTGTGGTTATAACAATAATAAGAGAAGATAAAAGGCTTATTTTCTCTGTAGTGCTTGTTCTATGTCTCAATAAGATGGAAATGCAGTTTAATGTGGTATCAAACAGACTTGACATCTTTTTATTGAAGTTTGTGATATGAAAATGTTACCTCTAACTGCTAATGGCACACGCTTCACATGAATCTAGCACAACAAAGAATTTTTTTAAAATGTATTAACCAAAATTGCATTTGAATTGAACTTGAGTAGAACAAATTGAGGTTACAAGTTACAACAGTAGTAAAGGGAGAACCGAGTAGTTATGAACTCTACTGAAGAAATAATTCTGATGGGATGAATCAAAGAGTATATATTCTGTCTATATACAATTTTGAGCCAGAAGTATAATAATTATTTTCATGATTCAGCTTGGTGAGTTTCTTTCTTTTGATGTAACTTAGGGTGGACCCTTGGATACAGCAGATCGTTTAATTGTCTTTCGGCACTGTACTCCGAGGTTGCCTGTAAATAGAACATTCTATTACTATTTCCACACAGACTTTGAGCAAAAGCAATGGCACTAAAGAATCAATATGTGCTATGTTTTCATGGGGTGAAATTTTTTTACTTGCTCAGATGAAAACAAAAGAGGTACTATCTTGGAACTTGGAAGTAGCAGAAAGTGATACTCAAAAACAAGAAAAGCTATAGGGTTTAAAATAGAAAGTATGAGAAATATGTAGAAACATGTTGCACTTCTATCCATTTGATTCAGAAAATAAAATTCCAGATACCCTGTAAGTGGTTTTACATGAACACAAAGTTTGAATGTCAGATCCGTGTCAAAGACATAGTAACCCACATTGACAGCAATTCGTTTGAATGCAGCAAATATGCAGGGACACTGGAAAATGAAGTTCGAATCTCAAAAACAAAACATAAGTACTATAAGTATCATACCCGCTTTTTAAAGGAAAACCGCAGTGTCTGAATTTGTGCTCCAGAGCAAACTCTTACGTCAAAACCAAGGCTGTCTACACCTATCAGAACCACTTCCTGTCATACAAGACAAAAAGAAATAAAACGAATTACTCGGTGGGACATCACACTAAACAGTGATGTGGTTCAAGTCTTACAGTTCCATGTTAATGCATCAAACACACTGCAAGAAGGGTATGTACTCGTATTCAAAAAATAACAATAAACAAATAAGCAACAAAACATCAGAAACAAGAAGTTAAATGATGTCTGCACACATGTGTAAGAGAGTATTTTATTCACAACAATAGCATCAAGTAGGTACTGGGAGCATGCAAAAGCAGCAGATTAGTTTCCATTTCATCAATGTATGGAACTAACAAAATCCCTCGGTTGTCTACTATAAAAAAAGATGGCTCCAATATTTGGGAAGTACCTACTTATGCAAGTTAATTCATCATTAGAAGGAAAAGGTTTGGGCTACTATTTTATTTGGCTGTTGACTGATGAAAAATGCGAACTATTTGATGGATTGTAAAGCATCAAATCTTTGAAAAGAAGGGAAGACAACAAAAGCTAATTATCTAGAACATAATCTAGGGGAATTGAGATTGGTCATACCTCCACTTGAATTCCCTTGCATCTCCAACAGAGAGATCTGAGAGCCTGCGTGGTTTTTTCTCCTACAGCTTTAAGCCGTGATATAATATTGGCAGCCGAATGAGCTATTGCATCAGGCCTAGCTTGACAAAAATCTTCTAACTCAACTAAGATCTGTGTACACCATTAGAAAACATAAAATTGAATGACATGAATACTGAGGGTAGATTCACAGGAAACTCACAATTGCAAAATTTGTTAAGCTTTTCTAAACCATCAAAAACATTCTAGTGTGAAGAATTGAAGATGCAGGTATGACATATAGCACACATGTGAAATACAAAAATAATGTGGATGATAATGACTAATGAGTCACTGTATTCATGTATATTAGCTGATTCGGCACTGACAAAGAAAGCATCCCATGGAACTTGTCCACATGAAATAGCTTGGTAGCCAATCTCAGAGCGCATCACCATGTCATCAAAAGTCTATCATGACACAGAACACTTCCAGTTCTGCTTCTGGTGTTAGATTTAAACTTTCATCTTTGCATGTAACAACTGCATACAAGTGAAAAGAATACCCTTTTCTCAACTTGTTCAGAATAATAGTATGCTCTTTTCTCGTGATATTTTTCTTTTTCGACTTAATAAATAAGGTGTCACACACTTATATATGCTTCCCGTGCCACCCACTGTAACCCCTCTGAGATTATCAAGTCCAAAATTCTCTGTACTTAATGAAGATAAGTTTTGGGATGACACAAATGATTCAAATAAATTGCACCCAACGGATGCAGATTCATGCAATGCAAGTATTGTAATGCTGATCGACAAATTCAAGGTTGAACCTCATAAATGATGAACCTACAGAACTTACTTGCTGCCCATGTGAAGAAATTAACTGAATTTTAATCATCTCTAGCTTGTAAAATGAAGTTCCATTTCCAAGGGTTTCATCCTTCTCCAATTCCTCTGGACAACTTGGGTTATCTTGCGAAGATTCACTTTCATGTTTGTGGCCATTGACTTGAACACTGCCATTTTGCTTATGTTCTGCCACTTGTTCCATTTGTTCTACACCAGCATCGTTTGATTCATGTTCAGATATCTGCTTTGGAATGGTGGTGTGATCTTCAAGGAAAGCTGGCCTTAGAAGGCCATGAATAATAAGACCTGCTGGAGGCTGATCCATAAAATCTATAGGATCATCTGTTACAACCTGAGCAGCAAATATAGACCACAAAAATAAATGTTTGATTACTATTCTCCATGGCAGATACAAAAAGTTATATGCCACACATCTGGGAAACTAAATATAACATGATCTGCTGATTTTACTGAATAGGGACTCAAATTGATAGTTCTCACTCTTCTAACTACATTGCATAAATCTATCACAAGGACAATTACCTCACTAATTTGTTGGGCAAAGTGTATCGGATGAGAAGATCGCATCGTCTCTAATGTAGCCCAATCCTCCAAGTCAGGATCCCCACTCTGATCTTCTTCATCGTCAAGAACAGAAACCCAATCCTGCGAACAAGTATATTTACCAGCAATGACGGACAGAATAGCAGTTATATTCGAAAAGTAAACCATTTAAAACCAGTAATACCGCTTCATCATCATCGTCATCATCATCATCATCATCGTCATCGTCATCGTCAATGTCGTCTTCATCATCAATATCGATATCCTCGTCATCAAATTCATCTATATGGTAATCAAGTTGGGATTGACCTGATGACTCCATCTCACTCTGCATTTCGGATGTATCTAGGCCAATAATTACTTCCTGCATTTTATTGGAAATCAAGTAAGCCTTCGGAGAAAAGCAAATACTTTACTTATAGTTTATCTATGGAAGTTGCCATCCAAGAATCCCTTTTATTTAACTTTTCATTAGAGTGTTTCCATACAATTATGGAAAGTAGAATTATGCGGCTTGATGGTAGGTTTTACTATCTGGGTGTAACACAGCTTCCTCACATTTTCTTAAGCGTTTCTATTTTATCTCTCAGAAAGAAAGAGCTTTTAAAAGATAAATTGGATTTACAATAAAGTGATAAAAGCAAAGTTCCACTTTAGAGACCAATGCAACAGAAGAATCTTTCCATAGGAAGATGGTCATAAAATTCATAATCAAGATACAACCATAATAAAAATAATTTTCTCTCTTCTGATGGATAAACTTGTGAAGCATTAGATTTGGGCTATTATGCCTATTAAAGACCATGAGTTGTTATGTCATGGTTCATGTTTCCTGTATTTATCAAAATGGGGACTCAACAACAGTTTAATCAGAATCATCAAACAGGAAAATGCCTACGTTATCCACTTATCCCCAAATGAAGCAGAATCATTTGAAAGGACCCAGTGGTGGCAGTATACCATGCCAAAATTAATTGCTAGAAAATAAAGAAAAGCAAAATAATACATCGTTTAAAAAAATACAAAAACACCTAACGATGAAAATTAACTGAATTTTTTAGTTTAAATGTTCCATACCACAACGTTTTCTTCAGTTGTCGGATTTTTCAGAACATCTTCGTCATTCTTCACTTGAAAGTAGACATCTGATAGAAATGGAAAACACAAAAACCTTCAAGGATTGAATATGCCACAAAACCAGTAAAAACTAAGAAGTAAATTATTAGCCTGAGTAAAATATGCTAATAAAAAGAATTGTGCATCTTACTTCCAAGTTCATCAGTTGTGTAAGGCAAATCTGGCCAGAAAATATTTGCACGCATTACATCACTGATTGCACTTGAAAACATGAGTGTTGCTTTGCTATTTACCTAGGTATCAAGTGATAATAGCAATATATCAGCTACCATAGACAAACAGCCATAATGATCAGCAGCCTAGATTATATTTGCTAATGAGCTACAAAGAATATTGATCACTGAGATCCTGTGGACAATGTCCTGTCATTATAGTTCGTAAGATTCCATTTCAGACAATAAATAGATGTCTGAGAGCTTCATTGACTAAAAGCATAAGACAGGAAAGCATATTGCATAGTCAGCAGTAAATTCTACTCTTTTTAAGTTTTTAAGGGGAGGAAATAATGTGTTTGTTGCGAAAAATAGCAGGTTTGACTAGCAGGAGTAATGAGGTCCAGCCAAGCCTACATCCTTGGGGCAGAATCAGAGATAGTTTTCTATTATGAATGAGAAAAATAGTACAAATATCTCTAATTACAACCCCTTCTATAAATCCCAAGTGTTCTGCAAACCTACAAGGACATTTAACAAAATTTGGATTCACAAAATTCAAAGCACAAACAACAAGTTCACTATATCATCGAAATTAGCAAGCAACAATTAGAAGCCAAGATATACCCATCAGCTCAAAGCTAATGTGTTTGATGAATAAGTTTCTTTTGCAAAAACATCCTTTTTTAACCTCAATAATTGTCCTTGTACATTCAGCTGGCTTGAGTTGAGCTTCCTCATTCTCCATTAGTTCCGGCTCCCCAATGTCCTCAGATGGATGATACCTCGACTGCTTCGCATTCTCTTTTACTGGCTCAGAACCCGAACTAAAATGATCCTTTGCAGTTGCTTTAATTCCAATTTTTCCCTTGCACATTTTTCTTCCAGCATAATTATCTGTCAATCTTCCAAATTTATCTCTGCAACACAACTCTCAAATCAATAAAAAAAAAATTGGGGGCAATATATGAAGCTGTGCAGCAAGCAAGAAGTAGTAGTACCGAGGAGGGATGAAGAAGCTGGGAGAATGATATAACCGGCGGGAAGTTGTATCGAAGTTGACGGCGGAGAATCGGAGGGCGGCAGCGGTATGTTTTACCGTTAACATTTTCCGAACTGAAACGAAATCAAAGCTAGAGAAGTGGTGGAGTTAAGTATAAACTCAGCTATCTATTAGGCCGTGTGGTTCTCTCTCTTTTATCTATCCGCCTTTTTCTTCTTCTTTTATGATGCCTTGTGCGATAAAGATTCCCTGCTTACTTATGTACCTTCGTTACCCACTGGATATCTTACATGGATAATTATTTGTCATGGTTTACTAGTATTATCATACTAAAAAATGCTTAAGTTATCGACAATCCGCATATATGGTCATTACATTACAAAATTCATCATTTGTAGATTTAGATAATTTAAAATAGGTCTTATTTATTTTAAATACGTTAAGTAAAGACTCCCCTATTTGAAGTGTTAAGTGAAAGTTAATTGCTGATATGGTCCGTCATTACTTCTTTATCCTAATTTATGTGGTACTTTAATTTTGAAATCTCAAACTTTTGAATTTTGATGATGAATTCAGAATTAATTTTTATTTCATGCCTATTTTTTAGTTGAAATATACTTGTTTATTGTTTTTTTTTATTTTGTGGTTGTTATTACACTACTACTAAATTACTAACACAGTTATCTGGCAAAAATTGACTCAAAAATCAACAGGCTAATTGCATCCCTAAATTAAGACATGACAAGGATATTTTTATTTAATTTAAAGATATCCTATTTTTAACGGGGCATTAGTCATTAAGATCAATACAAAATAAAGACAAAAGCGGCAATAAACTCCACAAAATATATTGTGAAAGTTGGGAAAGCCCATTTCTTCTGATCCAATACTAGAGGTCCAACATCTTAATTAATCAAGTCTGCTCTTTCAGCCGGTTAAATCATTTTCCTTCGCCATTCTTGCGAGGCTTCGGGCAAACATCTGTGGAAGTCGAATCGAATAGGAACTGACAGAAGAAAAATGTTCCTACGGAGGATAGCAAGGCCATTGATGATGATGGCGAAAGTGAAGGAAACAACAGGTATAGTAGGTTTGGAGGTAGTCCCAAATGCAAGGGAAGTACTGATAAATCTGTACAGGAAAACCCTAGAAGAGATCAAGGCGGTACCTGAGGACGAAGGATACCGCAAGGCTGTGGAGAGCTTCACCCGCCACCGCCTCAATGTTTGCGTGGAGGAACATGAATCGGAAATGATCGAGAAACGGCTTGGTTGTGGTCAGGTTGAAGAGCTCATTGAAGAAGCCCAGGATGAACTCAAGCTCATTGGTCACATGAACGGTTCGTATAGTACTATCTTAAATTCCTCCTTTTGACTTCGTTTTTTTTCTTCTAAATATCTGCTTTGTGAATTAGTGATCAGATGCAAAGAAAATCTAAGTTTTAAATTTGTCGGAAGGGAAAAAAAATGCTTTTTATAGAATGATTGTGATACCAGTGAATTAAATGAGAGTGAATGCTGGCCTCTAAAACCTAATAAGATGAGTGTGATTGAAATGATGATTAGTTTGGACAAAGCTCGGGTAACATTATCTATCGAGCGTTCAACTAGTAGAAGTAGTGAGTTAATGGCCGTGCTAAATGGAGCATTGCACAGCTTGGTTAAAAAATTACATTCCTGACAAGATCGATCCTTTCTTTTTAATAGTTTGGACAAAGCTCGGGTAACATTATCTATCGAGCGTTCAACTAGTAGAAGTAGTGAGTTAATGGCCGTGCTAAATGGAGCATTGCACAGCTTGGTTAAAAAATTACATTCCTGACAAGATCGATCCTTTCTTTTTAATAGTTTGGACAAAGCTCGGGTAACATTATCTATCGAGCGTTCAACTAGTAGAAGTAGTGAGTTAATGGCCGTGCTAAATGGAGCATTGCACAGCTTGGTTAAAAAATTACATTCCTGACAAGATCGATCCTTTCTTTTTAATAGTTTGGACAAAGCTCGGGTAACATTATCTATCGAGCGTTCAACTAGTAGAAGTAGTGAGTTAATGGCCGTGCTAAATGGAGCATTGCACAGCTTGG
>JAJOOO010003469.1:0-19542 GCA_029582685.1 Solanum piurae
GTTTTCCCAGTGAACATCTTGAACCATGAGCCTCCGTGTAAGTGGCGAAAATAGTACTCATGAAAAAGTGTTCTTTTTAGGCGAAGGTCAGAGAGATTCTATATCGTGGACTTCTTAAGCTTGTTTTGGTGGATCCTTTAACTTCTGGGGCTGTTTTTGATTTTCTCTTCCCTCATTTCTTGCGATTTTACAGAGAGGTATGGTTATTTTTCTAACTATCAATCTGACTTTCTTACAATATCACTCTGGGGAAGAACCTTTTAATTTATCCTTGCGTAAATAAGATTATTGACTTACCTCTCATGCTGGTTGTTTATTTAGGATGCAGATGTTCTATTGGATGTTAACCAATGTACTAAATCAGAGAGTGGGAAAGTGTATATTCAAGAGCCACTTGACTGCCTTCTCTCCTGTATCTCCTGGATGCTTCTTCTTCAGCCACATGGGAAAGCTCATCCTTCAGATTCATGGACTTGCTTTGACTTCTCTCTGACACAAGAGAATGAGGTACTCTAGTTAAACATGCAAGATATCTCCACTGATTCAAAGCTTGTAACATACTATTTTGGCAATTGATAAAATTGCAGCAGACTGGAAAAGCATGGTCCAAAGGGTCACTGTCCAATGCGTTATCAAAGATTCGAAACTACCTAAGAAATGCAGATTTGGAAGGTGTGTGAGATTGTTGATTCAGGTTGAATAAAGCTTAACGTGATACAGTTAACATTGTTATTGTTGATGTTTCTTGATTTAGACCCTGTTTGGATTGGCCTATTTTAGGTGCTTTTAAGCCAAAATAGCTTTTAAGCACCTTTGTAGTGTTTGGGTAAGGTTAAATACTGCTTTTAAGCTGAAATAACAAAAATAAGCCAAAAGTGATAAGCCCATCCAAACGGGTTCTTAAGCAGCTTATGTTGAACACTACACAGTAGTGGTTGACCAGTTTTCTTTTAACTCCACATCAAATTGGGTGTTGTCGACTCTGATCGCCTTTTTCGCTCTCGAGATACAGATATTTTCACCTTCCTTGCACTGCAGAAAATTCATTGCTAGTTTTTTAGTGAAGCTGATGTTTGTATGATTTTGTTTATTTCATGCTAGATCAGGCTTACTCAGCAAAACTCAGGATACAGACTCTAATCACTTGGAAGGGGAAAAACGGAGATGTTCTTCTTCAATCTTGTTAGGAATAATTGAGGTGATGTTGAATATAGTTGGGACTGAGTTTGGGAAAACAACTGATGGGAAAAAATTGGAGTTGGAAAAAGAACTGTTTGACTTTATTGGTATATTTGAATCTCTGGACCAAAACATATGTAGGCAGGGTGGTGGTTCAACTCAAAGAGGTTCTATACGGCCCACTGCAAACAATGCTTCAGAGGAGCTTGAATTTAGTGGCAGTAAATTATGTCCAGAACGAGTTCCTCTGTTAGCAACTTCAATTATCTATCAGCTATTGCAAAGCACTGTAGAATCATGGCGATGTGATGGTTTTAACAACAATGTGGCCTCTCAAAAGCATAGCCAATCATCATCTGGAAAGGCACCGACTCAGTATTATAAAATTCTTTCTTTTACCCTTAACATTTGCCTTCGTCAGCTAAAAGCATCCTCTGTTATGCGACAGCAAGATCCTCTAAAAATGTTGATCTATGGGGAGATCAAGCAGTTGGGCTCCCCTTTGCTGAAAATGATTTGGTGCCTCCTCTCTGAACCAAAATCTATGATTGATAGTAGGAAAAAAGATACTAATATGAAAAAAGATCTTGATGACAGGAAGGAATATATCCATTTGGGACTTCTTTCCTTGAAAGAATTGCTGGCAGTAATGTTGCATGAGTTGGATTATTCTATTCTTATAGATGACTTGGCTACAGTTTCTGGTCCTGGGGATGAAGGAGGCAATGCTATGGATGGCCACCGTGATACCGAATGCGAAAAAGCTGATGACATTCCTTACAAATATACAAGTGAAGAATTATTCATCAAAAACAGCATAAGGCCGCTGATTTCTATGTTGCTTGCACGTTCTTTCTTCCGTGAAGTTGAGGTAAATGCGTACGATTAAGAATCTTTGATTTGCTCATAAGTTTTTTGCATGATGTATTGCATTGTTCTTTTTACTTAATACCATCTATGTTATGTTTGCTGTCAGGTTCTTTGTGATATTATCATGTTAATTAGCAATAAACTACCAGAGGAACAAAGGAATCTTGTTGGTAATTGGGCTAAATGCATCTGCAAGACTAGTAAAACATCAAACCCCAAGGCTGCTAAAAGCATTGTATCTATTGCTATATTATTAACTTCACCACCAAACGACTTAATTATTGCCGAAGACATGGCTGCAGAGCTTTTAAAAATGGTGGGATCAGAATCAGAAAGGGGAGATTCACAAGTGACACTGGATGCGTATTCAATTATAAACAAATCAACTAGTGCCCCACTAGCTTCACTAATACTGGACTTAGTCGAATCAGTTATTCATGAAACTGAATGGGTCATAATGAAACTGAAGATATACTCTCTTCCAAATACGAGAGCTGTTTTGGTTAATCAAAATGGTGAAAAGGATACAAGATTGGCGCTTGAAGAGACTGTTTATTCAAGAGCAGAAGCTGTTGTAAAAGTGTTATCTTCTTTTGTAAAGATGAACCTTAAGGGTATGTCTAAAATAATCTAGATATTCTCGTTATTAATTAATCTATACTATATGTTAATCATCTAACTCCAAGATGAATAGCAGATCCTCAGGCAGAGCAGTTGGTGAAGTTAGCTGCAAGGTTTTACAAGAACTTAGCCCGAATGTCAAAGCTTCTAATTGCTTCCAAAGGTGTGCAGCAACCTTTACCAAGCCTCAAGTACCAAAAGCTTGTGGAAATAACTTGCAGGCAACTAACAGCTCCTCTCTACAATTTTGTGCGGCTGATGCAAATGGTAAAAGCTCTGGGAGACTCTTGTTTAAGCTAAAGTTTCACCTCTTTTGTTCAAGAAAGTTTCTTAATTCTACCTGCTTAACTTGTAGAAACAACTAGACAGCACGAAATCGAAAGCACTCGTCAGCAAAATCAAAAGGGAGAACAGATGCATTCCAGACTTGATTTACCAAATAGAAGACTCTGAGAAATATCTCATACAAATTAGCAAGGCAACAAAAATAAATTTGCTGAGGCATGCAAAAAGAAGCACCTCCAGGGACTTCAAGATAATAGAACCACAAAATTTTCCTGTAGAAGAAGATGCTGGAATCCAAGATGCAGACAATAATGGTGCAGCAAGAGGTGAGAGAGAATCATCAGAAAACCTCCGTGATGAAGGACATGGAGTAGAAGATGATTCAGTGGCAAGTGCTCATGATGATGATGAAGGAAATGAAACGGAGGAGGCATACAATAGTCCACGTGGAGTAGAAGATGATTCAGTGGCCGGTGCTTTTGATGATGATGAAGGAAATGAAGTGGAGGAGGCATACAATAGTCCACATGGAGTAGAAGATGATTCAGTGGCTGCTGCTTTTGATGATGATGAAGGAAATGAAGTGGAGGAGGCATACAATAGTCCACATGGAGTAGAAGATGATTCAGTGGCCGGTGCCGCTGCTGATGATGAAGGAAATGAAGTGGAAGAGGCATGCAACAGTCCACTAGCAGTAGTGGCTTCGGAGTCTGAGAGTGATGCTGAAGCTGCTGATCTTCCTAAGGCAAAAAGAGCAAAAATGAGGAGAGTCGTTGAGGACTCGGATGACGAAGCATAATAAAGACATGTAAATATGAAGAAAAGGTTTGAAATTTTTACGTGTTTGAGAGATGCCAGCAAACGGTTCCAGTTTTCATCCCCATTTAAATTTCTCTTTTCTGTAGCAGTCTTATGGAAATTTCTTTGTAGTTTTTAGTGAAGAAAAATGTATTTGATTTGTGTATAGTTTTTACTTTTTTCTGCGTTAGAAGTATGGAGTAATGGCAAAGCATCTAAAAGATGAAAGAATCAAATTCCATATTATTACTATTGGGATATACAGTGACCATGTAACTAACTTATATTCATGGAGTTATTGTTTCAACAAACTTATTGATTTCTAGTGTAAGCATTCTTTTGTCTGTTTTAAAATCCTAACATTTGGAGTTATATATCATACTCTTGGGTCGTACAACCGTACTCAGTTTACGAATCAAATCTTGGAAACTTCTCTTTATATACTACCTTTTCTTTTCAACAAAATCATGACCCCTATGTACTTAAGTTTCGAAAATGCAATCATAACTAATTTTGAATGGAGATTGAAAACGGCCAAAATTATTACTTGCATCACCTTGAAAGATCCAAGAATTTATGTGATACTTCACTTTTTGAAATTTAAATTATATGGACTTTAATTAATATTTTAAAATAAATTTGTTTACCATATTGAAATGGGAAAAAAAATATAATTTATAGTATTTTTATATAATTTTAAATATTTAAATTTTAAAATATTAAATTGATCTTATTCAATTTAATTATAAATACTTAATTGAATTAATTTTTGACAAGATAAAAATACCATATAAATTGAAACGGATGAAATAGCGGTTGGGATATATACTATTAACCATATGTTAAGAAATAATATTTATAATAGAATAAATATTTGCTCAATTTTAATAGATCATATATTCGTTTATGGTGTCTGTTTACTTATATAGTAGATGATTTAGTGTGTAGAGTTTTAACTTATACACAGATGATTAAATCATTGGTTCTTATAAGTATAAAGTTTTTTGTTCACAATCTAGGATGGAAATTGGACATGTCATCAGTACGATTGTAGCACAAGATTATATGTAATTTATCTTGATTATGGGAACGGCATAGTTCCAACTTCTTGTGCTAGTGCATTTTATATGTATTGAACGAGACCGAGTAGAGATAGTTGTTTTAGACTGGCTGACAAAAACATATTCTCTAAACTATTAAATGTACTTATATTCTTAATCCTGATATAACTATTATGATCTGTATATATTAATTATCGTTTTGATTTATTAAAAGGTGAGATTCTGATGTGAGTCAATATTCCTGGTAGATTGGATGATAATAATATATATTGGTGAAATAATAAGTTAGTTGATGAAATCCATGTCTCGTTATAGAGATTGATTGATATGCCTTTTTGAGTTGCAAGTGGATTTATGAATCCGACACATGAAATAAGTTAAGTAGTGCTCTAAAGGAAATTAATCATTAAGTTAAATTCGTCAGTAATTTAACTTATTGATTAGTATCTGTAATCTTAACATGGGGAATTACATAAGTGTTTAATGAGAAATTTCAAAATATAAATAGAGGAGTGCAATTACGAATTTCTAATGGAATGATTTGTAATTTATTATGGTAAGAATAAATTCAAATTAATTAGTTGGAATTATTTCCATAATAGGAAGCCTCAATAATTAATTTTGTGGTCCCTATAGTGCCCATATTTAACTATATTTAACTAGAACTTAGAATCCTAATTCTAAGGGAAAAGAGGAGACTAGCGTGAGTTTTCTTTTAAAAAGAAAAAGAAAACAGTCGCGTATTTTTCTGGTTGAAGAAAATAGACTCTGTTTTGTTCTCCTCTTTGTATTGGGAAGAAATCTCTAAGATTCTTCTAACCCTATAAAGATTGATTAGTTTTCTATCGATACTTGCCCACCCAAGTAATGAGAGATTTCAGATGTGAACTTGGGATCACGTTAGAAGATCAAGGTTGTTGTCTATCTTGGGGATTCGCTTGAAGGTATCTGCTCACGTTTGAAGAGGTATTTATCGAATTAAATTTCAGCAAGTTTATGTGTTCTAGCATAAATGATTATTGGTTATCTATTATTCATGTAACCAAAAAAATTTTGGTATGCTTCCGCTGTGCATATATGTTTTCCAACAATTGGCATCAAGAGCCACGCTTACATCTATAATAAGTAACCTAGATTATATATAAGTTGTACGCTTATGAACATAAAATCTGTTAATGTATTTTGTGTCGGTCAAGAGAAAAGAAGAGAAAGACAATACTATTGTTTCTGCTAGTTCTGCCAATGAGAAGAATCAAAGATATGCCTGGACCAACTTCGTAATTTTAAATAAAATAAAATAAATTGAAAGTTGGTGGTTGATTAGGTTCTTGCGGCAGTTTGATCAGTCTTCTTGGTACTTTGACTAAAAATAATACAAGCATGTTTTGGCCAGTACTTGATCGTGATTGGCTAAAAGAAACACACAATTATTAGCCCATTATGATTTGGATTAGAAGTCTGGCAGTAAGGCCAATTTTTTTGGCGAGGCAGTTTCTTAGTTTTTCAATTTGTGGACTAATGGTCTATATATTTTTTGATGTGTTATTTAGGCTTAAGTCAATAACCTTTGACCTCATTGAATTAATTATATGACCATTTGTTTTCCCTCACAGTTTTCATAATGTATAAATTATGAATTTTATGGTTAATAAATAATTACTATTAAAGTGATTTATTTATTTGAAATCATTAATAATTCCTAAGGCTTTATACATGTGAGATAATATATATTACAATATGTGAATTGAGAATTATGATAAATAAATAAGATCTACGAAAGTGGTCTATTTATTTGAGTCGTTAGAATATCCTCAATGTATCATGTATGAATTGTTCTTCATAAATGTATACTAGTAAAGGCTTGTTTACTCGAAAGGAGATTTACCTTTAGATAGTAGTAACCCTTAAATTAATTCATGAGAAGAGATATTAAAGATTTTCACCGGTTTAAAGGGAAAATATAATATCTTGAATTCTCAAGTGTATTAATTGAGAGAACAATATGTTGTAAAGAGGTTAGTTGTGTGTCTTAGTCGAAAGATAGGACACAAGTATGTTTTGTGCTCATGAGATAATTATTAAAAGAGAATGAAAATTGAATCAAGTTATTTTAATCTTTAACTATGCCTAAAACGATTATTTTTTCAAATTTGGTCATAGTTTAGGTGGTCATGAATTTTATGATATCTGATTGACTTGAAATTTGATGGTTCCAACAAAAATCGTTTAGATGGGTTTAGGTAGTTTGTCGGATTAAAATTTGATTTGAATATGATAAGATCATTCTTTATGTTATTTATGTTTATGTTAAATTTGGAACATGATTATACATGGTTATTTAACATGAATTGATATGTGATAAGAATGTAGGTCATATTGTTTCAATTCCTAAAGAAGCTTAAACTACTTGAATTTGAATTTGGTCATAGCTTTGGAAATAAATATTTTTTTTATAGACTCCAATTGTCTTGAAATTTGGTTAGTTCATTGGTAACGACCTAGTAAGAAAAGTACTCATTGCTATGTGGTTATATTTTTTTGAGGTTATTAAAATGATTTTAAAGTTGTTCTTTGGAATTAAAATGTGATTTAGTATGAAAGACATCATTTATATCGGTTTTATTTATGTTATATGTGGTACATGATTACACGTTATGAGTTAACATAAATTGATATATGATAAGGATGTATATTTGATTATTTTTCCTCAAATCGTTTGAATTTGAATTTGATCATAGCTTTGGAGATAAATATTATTTTTGAACTCTGATTGATCTAAAATTCGGTAGGTTCATCATAAACGATAAAATTTAAAATACTCATTGTTATGCAGTGATTTGGTAATTTGAGGTCGTTCAGATGATGTGTTTAGATAATTTTTATATCTTGAAAAAATAATTTTACCAAAAAATTACTCAACTATAATATAGTGGTGATAAGGTTTGTTCTCTATGGTCATTCATGACTAAATTTTAGTGAAGTATTAAGTTCATGTGTTGGCTTAGACCTTCCTCCATATCGGATGAAATTAATACAAGTCATTAAAATTTAATCTCTAGTTTTGATTATCTATATTGACTCTCCCTATCTGAGTAATATATGATTGGATCAAAGGATGTAGGGATAATGATATTCACTTGACTTAATTTAACATATACTCTCCATCTGAGTTAGCCTTTGTTTTAAATTTATTAGAGTGGATATATGACACCATATTTGTATATTGTATGAGTAGCTATTTTTTCATTAAAATTTATTGTTCAAGATGCATGGATTGATCAAATTCTATTGAGTCTGACTCATAGTGATCATTTATCAAAGAATGACTCTGGTTATCAAATGATTGAACAACCGGGAGCAATTTACTTACGATACTTAGTTGAGATTCATAAAAGGCATCTAATGAATTATGAGTTCAATCCATCCTGTTTAGCAGAAATCTATGTGGTGTGTTTTGAATTTTTGTATTCAATGCATTCATAAACATGCTGATTTTTGAAAAATAGTATTCAGATAAAGTAAACAGTTTTTAGAATTTTGTTCTTTGTTCTTGATTTGTGAATCTATTTCACAAATGATGATATGTGTATTGGGAAAAAATCTCTATAATTAGGGATTCTTCTAACCCTAGAAAGATTGATTAGTTTTCTATCGATACTTGCCCACTCAAGTATTGAGAGAGTTCAGATGTGAACTTGAGATCACTGTAGAAGATCAAAGTTGTTGTCTATCTTGTGGATTCGCTTAAATGTATCTGCTCACGCTTCAAGAGGTATTTATCGAATTAAATTTCAGCAAGTTATGTGTTCTAGCATAAACAATTATTGGTTATTTATTATTCATGTAAGCAGAAAGATTTTGATATGCTTACGCTGTGCATATATATTTTCCAACAATAGAGTCTGATACTTTTACTATGATTTCTCCAAAAACTTTTTAGTATGAAACTTTTGATTTGTTGTATTTATTTCCTCCATCAATTTTAAATTGTATGGAAATTAGATAGTAAAAATCATTATTTTTGAAAAGGAAGAAAGTGGAGGACAAATGAGCAGTGTGACAGTAATAAAGTTAAATTCGTACACTCACACTCACACTCCCACTCCCACTTTCACCAACTCGTAGCAATTTTTATCTGTCACGTAAAGCAAAATAAAAGGAACATACGGGTGTTTGGATATTTTTTTTAAGTAGCTTCTAAATTAAACAGAAAAATGTTGAAAATATTTTTAAATTTAATGTGAATAATTAGTTTTATCTTTGAATTATTGATAATTTTTAAAAATATTTCTTTGCTTGACTAATTGAATATAAATACGTTATAGTTTTGTAATATGAGTGAAATATACTCCTTCAATTCTCATAAAGTTCAATGGTGGTTTTAACACTTCTCTCAAATTTTTATTAAAAGGCACACACTCTTACAAGAGTTAGAAATCACTTATTATGTCATGTGACAAATCAATATATATCTAAATTTAATTAGTCAAGTTGAATAATATTTTTAACACTATCAATAATTTGTGACAAATTTAAGAGTGCTTTCAATACTTCTCTTTAAATTAAAAACTAAAATTCATAAGTGGATCATATTCAGTTTCTAACTTTTAGCTTTTTTTTATTTGTTTTTAACCTAAAAATAAATATTTAAAAATATTTTTTTATCTTTTCTAAATACGTTCAAAATTTAAAAATCAAAAGCTACCTAAAATTGATTTGATACAATCTTTCAGAAATTGGAAATAAGAAAGACCACACACATCATTCACCCACCTCCCCTCCTCACCCCATACCCCTCTCAACTCTCTCTCACACTCATTCCACACCACCACCCGCCGCCGGAGAGGGGGCTGTTCTACAGTTCCGGCGAAGTATTTTGACGGCTCAAACCTGATATAGAGCTGAAGACATGAGCGAAAGCGCAAAAAGAAGCGGAGGAGCTCCGGCAGCGAAGCCTACCTCCGATGATCGGAGAATCTCATCAGGTTCTGTTCCTTCTCCTACCGGTACAAAAGTTACCATAAAGAGTGCCGATATGAAACCTGATGTACAAAAGGAGGCCGTCGACATTGCTATTGCTGTATATATCCTCTCGCTGCTTTGCAGATTACAATCATGTATTTTTCTCCAACTTATACTGTTATAATTCTATGAATTAATGCGTTTTTGTGCTTTTATGTGTATGTGATTAGGCATTTGAGAAGCATAATGTAGAGAAGGATGTAGCTGAACTGATTAAGAAGGAGTTTGATAAGAAGTACGGTCCTACTTGGCATTGCATCGTCGGAA
The DNA here is from genome assembly GCA_029582685.1 of Solanum piurae. Classification (NCBI taxonomy): domain Eukaryota; kingdom Viridiplantae; phylum Streptophyta; class Magnoliopsida; order Solanales; family Solanaceae; genus Solanum; species Solanum piurae. The sequence goes on from JAJOOO010003469.1 coordinate 10,104, forward strand.
AAAACTTCGGTAAGTCAGAGTTTTTACATGAATTACTTAATGCAACTTTTATAGAAGATATCAATCTTTCATTCGTACTAGTATTGGTTGATAGCTTTAAAATTTATATGTTAACTGAAACTTAATTTGTTGTATCCCCGTGATCTGATGGGATGATATGCAATTCATATTCAGAATGATGTGGATCTAGCTTCATAAGAACCTTGTCTTGAGTTTCCCCATAGATCATACTTATGCATGTTGGATGATTTGTGAATGGATCAAAGAGGTAGGTTAGGTGAGTTATAGGCCTTGTTCACAGAGTTAGTACCAAGTACCAGGTGAATTAGTATGAGGTTTTGCACAAGCTGGTCCGGATACCTACTGCAATTAAAAAGGTATATATGGATGGATCTGATCTTCCTCTATTAGGTGATCTTCTCAAGGTTTATTTTAAAGATTATTTAGGGAGTTAGAATGGAGGGGACATTTTCTTCTCTTTGGTGTTGATTCTAACCAGAAAGTGCCATAATCTCTAGTCTCTTATGTAACTTAAATTTCTCAGGAGAACAATGAGCTCTCTAGAGTTCAAATTCGGTGGAGGCAAAAAAGGTACTAGGTTATTTCTTCTCATCTGCCTAAATTTTGGTGGGCAATGTTACTCTGTACTTGTGTTGGCGAGGTAGCAGGGACCTGATGCAATAATCAAGGCGAACAAGATCTCCTGTATACCACTTTCATAAAAAAATATTGTATACTTAAAAGTGAGAAACTGCATCATGGATTTTATTGGCTTAATTAAGTAAATGCCTAAATTTTTTATTTGAAAAAAGTGTGATTGAAGATGAGGTGGGAGTGACTTCGGTGTAAGACAAGATGCAAGAAGCGAGGTTAAGATGGTTCGGGCACACGATGAGGATGCACCGATCCCGCAATGCAGAGGTGTGAGAGGTTGGTTATGGATGAATTTAGAAAAGGTAGAGGTAGACCAAAAAAGTATTGGGGAGTGATGATTAGACATGACATGGCGCAGTTGCAGCTAACTGAGGATATGAAAGGTGTGGAAGACATGAAATAGGGTAAAAAGTTAGTTGATAGTAGTGCGTCCATACTAGTGGGAAGGAGTGCTTTGTCTTGTTGTCCTTACTAATAGTCGTAGAACTACTCTAGTAGTTTCTCGTTCTTCGATTTCTATCACTATCTATTATTTTGTGTGGTTCATTTGTAGTATTATTTTGTTGTAATACTGTTTTTTTACTATATGTTGTTTTTGTTAACTATCTATTGTCTCTTGTACTTTCATTATGTCTTTTTCCAGACTGTTTTGTCTTGAATTAGAGGTCTATCGGAAACAGTCTCTCTACCTTCCCCAGTCTCCACTAGGTATGTTGTTGCTCTAAAAAAGTGTGATTGAACCCTTTTCCTGAAAGTGTACTAGTCCTTATATGAATGCCTTGTGATTAGAAAAGGTCTTGCGAGAAAGAGTGTTACTGATAAACATAGGTACTATGTGAGCTATGTACCCTTTTTTGCTCTTGAAAGTAGCACAAATGGTACTTGTTTTTTTAAAAAAGGTACCTGGCTCATATCACCCCTTGAGGAGAGGCCCTTCCCTGGACCCTACGTGAATGCGATGCTTTATGCACCGGACTGCCTTTTTAAGAAGCACAAACGGTGGATGATGCAGTGACTATTAGTTGGATGTGTCTAAACAAGTATCTTATTTCGCTGTACTTATGAGTAGCATATGAAGAGTATCATGGCTTTATGTTTCCCTACTGTTTTTTGAAGAACAGTCATCGAAGAACAGCTGATTACAATTGTGTGTACACTAGTACAATGGGCTAATCACACGCCTCACTGTAAAAGTTAAACATATTTTGCAATTGCAATAAACTAATTGTTGCGTCTTTCATTTCTTGATGTATGCTATTTTGAGTGAGTCATCAGTTTTCCAAGCGGTAAGACTGATTTTTAACCTATATGTGACTATTTCTTGTTATCTTTCCAACTCATCTGTGCTTCCAAGCTGTAAGCTGTGCTACTTGTTTAGAGTGAAAGGTTTGCAGTTAAAGAAAGTTATTCTTTATTGGCTTGCATTGGAGATCACGTTTTTTCCATTGAGAACGAAACAAACACTTCCCCTTCTATGCATCGCTTTTCAGTGCTAGTTGCAATGAGACAGTTGCCCTAGTTCATAGGAGTTTGCAAGTGGAAAGTAACATTCAGTGTATGCCAAAAAAGGAAACCTCGTATATTACTTGGGACTGTTTGATAAATAGATCTTTAGAGATTTGGGCTTGAAAGAGAAAATTAATGTGGAAGTTCCTTAAGGATCTAAGATGCAGAAAGTAGAAATTTGATCTCTATCAAGGTGTCTTATGGGAACTGATAGAACTTTTCATGGAAGTTAATATTAGCTGGAATGACCAAAAAGTAGAAGTGACCATTCAATTGCAGAAGCAAGAATACTATATTTGTTTTCTCCATCTTTGAGTAGACCAAAGTTAAAAGTATGGTCAATAACCGACTTTACAAATCTAAGTAAAGTGATGTTGGTATGTCAAAGCAATTTCAACCTATCAAATGCCTTCTATCTGTCATGCTTGTTGGATTCCGTAAAGCAATACCTTTGTAATGTATGTCGCACCTCTCTTACTACCGTTTAAAGTTTAGTGGGTCCATGCTTAGGTTCATGCGCTAGACAGTTTAACCCTCTTTCTTGTGAAGTTCAAGGCAGATGAACTTTTTGTGGTATGCTGACAGCTTTTAGAGTTTTAGTGGATGAAACTTGTGCTGCTCATTATTCTTCCCAAAAGAATATGTTTGCTTAGAAGATTAATTATAATTGACTGGATTGATTTCACAACTCATTTGCAATTACAATGGTGATATTTGTGTGCTCTCTTGTAGGCTCTTATGTGACTCATGAAACAAACCACTTTGTCTACTTCTATTTGGATTCAAAAGCCGTACTTCTGTTCAAATCTGGGTGAACTTGGTAATAACATTGATGGAGACACTAATGAGAGTTAACTCGGATGATGATGCTATATTTTGCGGTTGTACTATTCAATTGAAAATTCCAAGCTGCAACAATTTGGTGGAAAATTCAGTTGTACCTGTATATTTCTGCTTTTACATTGTGTAAACAATTCTAAACTTGATCAAACTTCTCTAAGTTGTTCGTTGATGCTTTGATAACTTGAGGCAAAACAGAAACAATAGCTTTATTGAGCGCCGAGGACATTACTTGCCCATTCAAAAAAAAAAAAAGTGGTGTGAGAACATGCAAGAGTAGCGTTTGATCATGACTGTGAATCTGTGATTGTACTTTTATAAGGCATTTGACAACCTCGTGTGAAGAAATGACAACCATTGTCTAATATGCGGTGAAGGCCTGAAATAGAATGGTGGTTGTTTACGCTATTTACTTCTTATTTTGTCTCAATTTATGTTACACGGTTTAATTTGATATAAAATTTAAGAAATTTTTTAATAGACTTGTGATCTAAAATAAATCTTGAATTTTGGTGTGACTATAAATCATTTCATGAAGGGTGAAATAATTTTTTTGAGGCAAGTTACTTTTAATTGTAGGAAGATTTTTTTTTTTTTGGATAAATTAAAATGAAAAATGTGCCATATAAATTGAAATATATGAACTAGTTTTTTGGTATGTGAGTGACATGTCTATGAGCCTGTTTGGATTGACTTAAAAAAATAGCTTTTAAGTCAAAAATAAAAAGTCAAACTGAAATGACTTTTAAGTCAAAAAATAAAAAGTAAGGGGAGACCTACTTTTGATTTCTGACTTATTTTAAGTCATTTTTTACCTTGTCAAACACTTCGTAACTTATTTTAAGTCATTTTTTATATTTGCCAAACACTTTCAGAAGTCAAAAACTGACTTAAAAGTAGGTTTGACCGACTTTTAAGCCAATCCAAATGGGCTCTATGTGTTATGAATTAAGTTCAGCCTAATGTGGATACAAAGGTCATACAAGTAGATATTGGGCTGACAAGAGCTATTGCGAAGAAAACAAATAGAATCAAGTTAATTTTGTATGAGTTGAGTAGTGGACGTGAGAGCGGTTCCATCAAAAGGGGTAGAGGTATGTATTCAAGAATTATGCCTATTGTCAAGTAAAAATTTGACTCCTCTCATCTCTTTCTTAGAGTGTAAACTTTTTTCTGACCGAAAAAAAAAGAGTCTAAGCTTTTCATCTAAAAATTTTGTCTCTATTTTTTAGTTACTTGTAATTTAGGAAAAATTACACAAAATAGATCCAATTGTGAAACTATTTACTTAAATTGGACCCAATCCAAACTATTTACCCTTAAAGGATTCATGATCGAACTATTTACCCACTTACCCCCACCCCCCTCCCCCCACCCTCCTTTTTCTCCTTTCTTATTTCGCGCATGATGTTAGCACGATGGCAACATTATTATTATGAATTAATTCTTTGTGATACTACGTCGGTATATTGATACCATATCACTATCATATAAGACTGAGCTTAATCCATAATCTTATTTATTTAACTCTAAATTAGTAGAAAATATATTTTAATATTTTTTTCTCTTTTTGCAAATTTTTAAGAAATTGTATCTAAATTATTACTTCTTTTTAAACTGATTTTTATTTAAAATATTGAAAAACTGAAACATACCTCAGTGATACCACAACAGTATGAAGATATACCGTAATGGTATCATGGATGATTGAGTAATCTTATAGAAGGACTGAAGCAAACCTCAATGAAAACACTGCTTAGTTACTCATTGATACCACTAGAGTATGTTATACTTTGATGGTATTAAGGAGGAAGAAGCAGTCCTTCAGTGAAGACACTGCTCAGTTACTCTTTCATACGATCAGAGTATATTCATATACTATAGTATTCTATAATGGAATCAGAAAGGAAAAAAAAGGAGGGTGATGACGTCAGCATGACGACAACATGCAAATTATATGCCATTTTCAAAATTAAGAAAAGAGCTATGAAAGTAATGAGACATTTAGGGATAAATATTTTACTTTCTTGGGGTACAAGTGTAACGACCTATTTCCGTCGTTGAAGAAAATCCAACGGAGAAATTTTTTGAGCCGGAAAACTTTTTGGTAGTAACTTGAAATTTCCTAGACTAGCCCAGATTTGTACGAAATCAGAGTCAGTGAGGTCTAGAGAAATTTGGTAACAAATGAGAGGTTTAATATGGAATGCGATTACATAAGTGGATTGCTAAGACGTTAAGAAACTCGTACGACTTTACGAAATCAAATTCGAGCAAGTAGAACTCCCAAAACTGATCTTAGAGTGAACAAGTATTTTCTAAGTGTCATGGGATGAATGTGTGTTGTGAATTCTTAAATTTACTCACTGTTTTCGTGCAAGCCGCTAAGGCGGGATTTTTCCTCCAGGGCGGGGACGCTATAGCGGACAGACGCGACTTAAGTCGGAAATAAATCCCAAAAATGTTTTATTCTGCACTTTTGGACTTTGAGAACTAAGGAACGACCAAGGCTATTTCTTGAAGGTCTTCCACCTCTTCTAGCACTAAAGGTAAGGATTTTACTCTCCTAATCCATTTTTCGATCTGTAGAACTTGGGTTCTTGGTTAATTACTATTGAGGGAGAGTTTTTGGACTGAATTAGATAGTGGAAAAAAGACATAGCTGCACCTTAGGATCATGGGTTGGTCTTGGGTTATGGGTTTGTTATAATCCGGTTAATTAGACCTTTGATTGTTGATCCTTGCGTATATTAGCTGTTTGTAGACCTAGAACAAGCGGGAAGAATCCAGAAAGGGAAGATTCAAGTTCCTTAGGGGATTCAATCTTGGATTCGAGGTAGGTGATGGTTGTGATGTCATGTTGGTGTGATGTATGTTAGTAATTACTCCATTATAATGCATGTAAGTATGCGAATGTTGCATTATTGATCACACTAATCGTAAATGAGTATGAATGAAGAATTGTATGCCATGAATCAACTCTTGATTGTATGATTATGAGAATGTACATTGTGATTGTGATTGTGACTTGTTGAATGGATCGGGTGTTACGTTCCGACACACTAACTGGGATCGGTTGCCACATACCGGCATAAACATTGGAACAGGTGTCACGATCCGACACACTAATTGTCACGCCCCGAGCCTACACCCTGGGCGAGACTAGCACTCGAGAACCATTATTGGCCCTAAGCGAACCCTTGGCCTGTCTTACTTACTCAGCGGAAGACTTAACTCAACAAAGATAAATCGATGTAATAAACTGAAATGTTATAAAGGAACATTCAACTGGCCATTAAGGCAAACTCAAGTCTCAACATAAGATAATGACAATTAAAAGACTAAAGAACTAACATCTGACTTACTATGAAGCCTCTAAAACAACTGAGATGGATGTTGGGACAAGACCCCCGATCATCCTAACAAATGAAATACTAAAAAGCAAATGATAACAAAGGAGCCCTCCGGAAAGCAAGGAGGATCACCAACTGACTCTGAAGGATCAGCTAGATCAATGAGGCTCGGAATGATGATTCTGGTTACCTGTGTCTGCATCATAATAAGATGCAGGCCAAATGACATCAGTACATTGAATGCACGAGTATGCGAGGGGAATTCTAAAACAAGACATAAGCTTGAAAGGAACTAAAGAACTTACCTGCCTCAACTCAACTCAACATAACTGAACTCATTTCAGTATAAAGCAGTTTAAAACAAGTGCAGTTTAAAGAAAAGTTGTTTAAAACATGGATGTCAACTCTGTGTATTTTAGAAATACAATGGTACTCTGTATGTATGCAAAGATACAATATAACTCTGAAATGTATGTAAAAATACAATAAACTGTGTATATAAGAATACAATTACTTCTGTGGGAGTTTCTCTAACCGACAATCATCACTTAAGAGCTATTGTGATGATACAATGTTTTGCCTCACCCTGCCAGGGCCGTCCTATACCTTGACGATGGTATAGAACCTGAACTACTAAGTGGATCCACTAGTCTATGCAAAAAAGCACTAAAGGAATCATCTAAAAAGTATGACCCTTTTCTACCCATGATGGCTACATGGTTTATGGGGGCTGTTAGTTGTCTGAACTCTCCCCCATATCGGTGCTCAATAATATACTACTAGCTCTTATGTTTAAAAACATACTTCTTTTTGTGGTTTGAGATAATTGCTCAAAACTTAGCGAAAATGCTATCTTGGAAATCAAAGTTTCCCTTCTTGCTTAATTGTGAAAACATTTACTCTTTTATGAAAACTAGCTCAAAGGCTATGTGGAAATCTTAGTTTTCGTTCATATTTAAATGTGAAAACATTTTAAACTCTTTAGGAATACATAGTCCCCATATACTTCTTTGAAGAAATGAACTTCAATCTTTACTCTTTACTCAACTTGAACTTTAAGTCTTAAAACAAAGATAAAAGCATTTGCAAAAAACTTCTTGAAAGGACTCTAAGAACTTCCAAGACTTGGCTCTTAACTTACCTTGAATTTGAATTTATGGATTCAAGGTTATGATTCATGTTTCTGGATGATTTCTAGGTGTTTAGAAGTCATTTAGAGTAGTTAGAATCAATAGAAAGTGTTAGTACACTTTAGAAAGACTTAAACGGGCTAAACGACAAAAAACGACAATCTGGGCGCGTCCCTAGCGCGCCGCGCCAGCCCCAACTTTTTGGGGCTCATTATGAGCGCACCGTAGGCGCGTCATCCCAGCCTCTCTAGCGCTATGGGGGCGCGACGCGCCTGGCTCTCCCCAGGTGGCGAATTTTTTCAACTCATTTTCTGATCCTAAATCGTTTAAAATTGATTCCTTTTCTCAATACTTTCTTAGATTCAGATACCCAAAACATGTACACTAGAATCTAACTCGAAACAACTATTAACATCGCTAAAATGTCTCAAGAAAACCCATCAATCACATGTAAGTTGAAGAATGAAAACAATTCAAGAATACAACTCAAGAACATTAAATTCTAACTCGCTGAATTAAACATGTTTGGTGCATGGGTGAATAGACCCAATGCTATGTGATCTCACATACCTCGTAGGGATCACCCCTTGACAAAATCCACAAGCGATTCCTTACAAAGACGACGAGTCTTGAGCGTTCTTCTCATTTCTCCTCTTTTCTCTTTTCTCCAAGCCCTAGCGTGAACTTCCAATTTTCTAAACTTACCAAATTCTGATTTGACCCTTAATTAATTCACTAAAATGAATTAAATTAATTGGGTAAGGAAAGGACTAAAATACCCTTCTAAAATCCGGTTCTAGACTTTCCTTATTTGAACAACCCAACTTCGAATGGGCATATCTCACTCATACAAACTCGAAATTGTGCAAACTCAGCGGAGTTGGAATTATTATTCGAAGATATTTCCTACGATATCTGGAAATACACCTAAATCATCCTGAGATAGAAGTTATGGTCATTTGAAGTTGACCAAAAATCCAACTTAACATACTTTACAAATTTTTCCAGATTTTTATATTCTTTCCAAAAATGACTATTTCCACTTTTTAACTTCTTTATAGTTCTTTCTAGTTATGGGGTGTTACAATATCTCTCCCTTGGGAACATTCGTCCTCGAATGAGCTTACTCTTTGTAGGCTAAGGGTGTAACATCTAACATTCAGCTCAAACACCCAACAAGCAATGCAAACACAACATGCAATCCCATAAATTAAAGAGTACTAAGAAAAGAATTAGTACTTTGGTTTGGAATTTCTCCGGTTTCAAAGAGATGTGGATATCTCTTCTTCATATCTTCCTCAGCTTCCCAAGTAGCTTCCTCAACAATTTGGTTCCTCCAAAGGACTTTGACTGATGCTACTTCCTTAGTCCTCAACTTGCGAACTTGGCGATCTAGAATCTGAACCGGAATCTCCTCATAAGATAAGCTATCATTGATGCTAATATCTTCAGTTGGTATGATCAATGAAGGATCACCCATGCACTTCTTCAACATGGAGATGTGGAAGACTAGATGAACCGCGACTAACTCTTGTGGTAGCTCCAACTCATAAGCTACATTACCGACCCTTTTCGATATTTTGTGTAGAGACCCTAAAAATTTATAGGTGAAACTAGAGCCTAACATATGAATCTTAAAAGTTTAAGCATAAATTAGAGTTATGAAATTTTCCAAAAATTGGACTAAGTATAAGTTCAAGAGAGGGTTCAAGGAAGGCGAAAGGCATCACTGCCCTTCGAAGCTCCCTTGAACTTCGCCTTAGCCGGATGGTAGACCTTTCCAAGGCCCTTAGAAGCTCCCTTGGTAATTTCCTTAGTTTTATTTGGGCAATCCAAGGGAGGCATAAAAAGGGATAATTTCGTAATTTCCTTTTTGGTCTAAATTAAATGGGTATAACCTATTTTATTTTATATGAATATATATATATATATATATATATATATATATATATATAT
>JAJOOO010003470.1:0-10990 GCA_029582685.1 Solanum piurae
AATATTGAAAAAGTTCAGCAGTTTCAGTTGCCAGCCACAAGGGCCAACCACGGTCTGTGGGTAGGACCACGAACCATAGATATGGTCCATGGACTGGGCACCCAATATGTTCAGAGGTCATGAGACTACAGCCTGACAAATAGACCGTTGGTCAGACCATGGTCTGTGGTTGAGAGTCTATGGACTATGACCCCTAAATAAGACTTTCTGACCATGAATGACAGACCACCAGGAGGGACCGTCGGTTAGACCACGATACGTCGATCAGGGTCCATAGGTCGTGGGTCGGCAGTTATTGTTGGGGGAGGTTGGGTCGCTTCCTAATTATTATATATTGATACTACATTGTTTTACCTATGTCTAAGACCCATACATAAGTGATTTCAACCCCCCAAATTAGTTAATTCGATTCATTCTCCTAAAAATCTAACAGAAGACCAAAGTTCTTCCTCTCCAAATAGTTCTCTCTCTAGAAGTTCAAGAAGATGATGCAATCTAGGGTTCAAGGTCAAGTCTCCATCCTTATAGTGCTTTTGGGCTGTAATACCAAGGTATGATAACTTTATTCATCCATGGAATCCTTGCATCCATGGAGCCCCTAAGCTCCCAAATTGAAAAGTAGAAATGCCCCAATTTGAGTTAGGGTTTTCTTAGAAGTAGTAAATTTTTATGAATGTTGATCCAATTAACTAGATTATGATTGTTTATGCATGAATTGAAAGGATTATGTGCTTTTCATGATGAATTTCAATGTACCCATGATTAACCCATGTTTTTTAGATGAAATTTGATGTAAATGGGTTTTAATCTAATAAAGGAGAATTTATGGATTTATGTGTATCTTTATAGGGTAAATAAGGTGCCTTATGAGTTTCTTTGTGTGTAACGAATATGTTATGAATTGTTTATTATTGATGTAGTTTTTGTGGGAGGGATCTTTCCCACAATATTTTATTAGGTATGAATGTGAAAGGCTTTCTCTTATTGAAGGATTCTAGGTTGAAATGATTGCTCACCTAAAGTGAATCTAAGTTTATAATTTTTAAGAATGATGAGGCTAGAGGCGATTACCCTTGACCTCCATGAAGAGAATATGAGGTGAATACCCATGATCCTAAGTAATAGACAATTAGGCGAGTACCTAGGTGATGAGTCCACAATTTGGACCTATTTAGGGCTATATTTTAATAGAATTAGTGTCCTCAAATGCATATTTTGTCTCAATAACTGATGTAAACCCTTAAGTTTCAGGTATTTGGATTGAGAGACAAAGCTTGGATGCTATCAAGCAAAAAGGAACAAAGCGGCTGAAAGAACGGAGAAAAGACTTCCTGAGGATCGCCTAAACTATTAGGCGAGTCGCCGAAAGGTCCTAAATCCCATCGAATGTTCCAGTGTGCTGGGCCTTGAAGGAGAAGGTCAAGTCTGCCATGAAAAGGAGAAGTCGGTGCATCACTGAGCAGTTTCGTAAAGCATCACTCTATCACCCAATGCCTCAAAACGCGAGAATGTTGAAGGCGAAAGCAGAAAGGCGATGACCCAGACCAAAGGGCGGATCAACGAGTGTGTCAGTGATCCCGACTAACTGTGTCGAAAGGTCCTTACCAGCACAAATTTTCGAACACTATAAATACTTGTTTAAATTGTTAGCTTAGTATCAGACTTTAGAAAAAAATTATTTTGGAGACTGAGAATATTTCTGTTTTAGTTCTTACAGTTTTTGGAGACATTGTGCTTGAACTTGAAGATTTGAAGATTTTCAATTCCAAGAAATTGAAGGTGGGTCTCAAAGAATCTTCATCCATACCGTTTTTAAAGACTTTATTCATCAAACCCACTTGATGGAAACACTTGTTGGTATCGATTTCTATCTCTTTTTCATGTCTAACTAAACCCCAATTCTTGGGGTGTGATTTTGTTAATATGGATTAAATTTACTATTGGGTGTTGCTTATTGTTGGTATATTTACTGTTTAAATGTTATTTTGTTTAGTAGTTGTGTTTGAACTTAATGAGATTATAGTTGCAAATACAATTTCATCTTAGTATTTTTGTCTTGCTCGAGAGAGGGGTTTTAAAACTAAGACTACTAAATCGATAGCCGGTGGTTATTGCGTCGTCGTGGGTTCAGCTCAAGAGAGTGAATCCTTCCCGATTCTCTGTGTATGCCATGAGTTGATTGTGATTATACTTATGTTTAATACCTATGTGCTTGAGTTCTAAGAAAGAAATGGCTTATTTGCAATAAGTGTAGTTATTCTTAATGAGTTGGAAGTCCTTAAGGCGTGTAATGCACAAAATTGGTGAAAAGGTTTTTTTCTTGATTTACTACACCTTTTAGATCCATATATGTCACTCCCCGAGCCTACACCCTGGACATGGACAACACTCGAGAACAATTGCTGGCTCATGATTAACGTTTCAAGCACACCTCATCCAATTCTAGGTTCAAACGGTCGTTAAGCAGTATAAAACCCAATGAAGAGTTGGGGTTGAACCAACTGGGAGTTGTACGTGTTCAAATTCAAGTATGAAGTAATAACATGGTCTAAATAGCTACAATAATAGAATTTATCGAAAAAGACATATAAACAAGTCTAAGGGGTTACAATGAATGTCAGATGGGGGGTTTTGGTTTGCAATTATCAGCTACAACGCAATCAAATGATAGAAAATAACAATATAGAGAGGATTTCTCATGATGTGGTCGGTTATAGGAAAATTTTACTATATGGGTAATTGAACTACTAATAAATAGCTAAATATTAGTGGGTAGGCTAGGCTATGAGTGAAATAGCTTTCTCTCGAACAACTAAGAACATCTTACAACTTAATTCATCTACTCTCTCGAACAATATGGGTAGGATTGGGTTAGGGATTAACTCTCTCGAGTTGAACCCATATCAACCCAACACCAAAAACCATTAATCAAAAGCTTTGGTTGCAAAACCTCTCTCTCAAGCAAGCTAAGAAGACAAAATTAGAACTGCATGTGAAACTATAATTCATAAATTAAAACTCAGCTAATGATTAAACCCACTTCAATTAAACAGTTAAGTTAGTAATTTCCAATACCCATAAGTTAATTCAATACATAATCAGATGATCACACCCCAAGAATTGGGGTTTTAGCTAAACATAATAAAAAGATAAAAACAATTACCAACTAAATTAGCCATCCGTTGGGTAATAGTCTCCAAGCCTTTACAATGTTTTCCAAAGGTTCAATTCAAAGATCGAAGTCGAAATCCTCAATAATTTTACAAGAAGAACTAAAAACATAGAGAAAAACTCTACTCTAAATGGGAAATTTAGTATCTCAGAGGGAATTGTAATATCTAGGTAACCACCCCTTCAAAACTCCTTTCCAAAATCAATTTATAGCTTTCAACTTTTGCAACGACTCAGAAAATGATAGGTTTAACTAGAGAATTAACATTTGGGTTAGTGTGACTTTAGGTTGATGTGTAGGCTGTTTTAGAACCTAAATGGAGCAAGGTGGAAGCCTAGGGTGAAATCAAGGGCTTAGACTAGCAAGATAGGGTGAAATGAACCCTATTCCTTGAGGGGTTGTTTGGCGATAGGGCTATTTCATCGCCAAAAAGGTTGGGCAAGTCACCCTTGGTCTCTTGTGCTCGCCTAGTGTCTGCCCCATTTGGCCAGGATGCTGGACCAAAGGGCGAGCAAAGTTCATGCTCGCCAACCAGCTTGGTGTGTCGCCCATTTCCCCTCTAGTCCACCTAGTGGACTGCCCAATTTATGAGCTCACTGGAACCTTGGGCGAGCCAAGGGCGGACTTGGCGAGTCGCCTAGTGCACTTGGCGAGCCTAAGGGTCCAAAGGGCGGGCTTAGACGGGCAAGGGGAAGAATTTTAAGTTGTAACTTTACGGGTCCTTAGTTCTTTTCCAAAGTTGAGTCCCCTTATTCTATTCCTTTCCTAGCAACTATAAGACCTTTTTAAACTTAAATCCTTTCAATTAAGTCACTCCGAAGAGAAGTAAAAGAAGACCCACCTACTCTCAAATATTTCTCTCACTAGAAATGCTCCATTACAGAAGAAGAAGAAGGGAGCCTTTGAAGCTAGGGTTTTGTGATTCCAAGGTTGTTCTTCATCAAATTTCTTGGGGAATCTTAGTAAAGGTATAATTATCCTTCATCTAGGGTTAGGTTTCACCCTAGAGTCAATTTCAAAGAAGTTTTCAAAGCTTTCAAGTTCATGAAAAACCTAGGGTTTTACTCAATCTCATGGGTTCTTGGGGTGTGATTTTGTGAATATGAGTTAAATTTAATGTTGGGTGTTGCTTATTGTTGATATATTTGATGTTTAAATGTGATTTCATTTCGTAGTTGTGTTTGAACTTAATGAGTTGTAGTTGTAAATACGATTTCATCTTAGTGTATTTGGCTTGCTCGAGAGAGAGGTTTTAAAACTAAGACTACTAAATCGATAGCCATTGGTTATTGGGTCGCCATGGGTTCATCTCAAGAGAGTGAATTCTAGGCCCTCTCCCATACTTTCAGCGCGGGAGAGTGAATGGGCTAAGGCAGAGGTTGTGTTTAAATGCTGCAGCTTGATGTTTGAGAGAAATTGAGTCGATTCGGGGTAAGTTGCTTGAGAGAGAATTTATCCCCACTAAAGTCTAGCCTAGTTACAAATATTCATCGATGTACTATCAATAGCATTTACCCGATAGTGTCTTTTATCCTATATTCCTATCACACCCCAATAATCCCATCTCCCTATCTCATTTCCTTATATTTTTGTCATTTTTGTTGATTAGCCAATACAAACCCTCATTGATAATTGACGCTTTCGTCACCCCTTAGATTTAGTATGTTTGTATTCGATAATATTTATAGCTATGACTGATTAAAAATAAATTTTATTTTTCTATTAATTCTCTAAACCACTCGATGTGGGAACGATCCCAACCCTTGGTTGGGTGGTTATATCACCACACGCGATCGTTGGCACTTGAACCGAAGTAGTGTCCTGATACATAAATTTAAAATGGCGCCGCTGCCGGGGAGTGGTGTTAGTTGAGAATTTTTAGTTTCGTAAAATTTTTGTTCTTGTTAGTTGCAGTTCAACTTACTTAAATTGCAGTTTTGTTTTGATTTTTTGTGTTGAAAGCAGGAAGCATGAGTGTTAATAGTAGCAACGGCAGCCAGGTGGGCCACCAAGACGACATCAAAAATTTCAACGATGTCCAAGAGCATGACCCTTATCTCATGGGAGGTATTGGGGCCATCCGTTTACGTCCAGCCAAGGGAATGTAGTGTTCCATATAACGAGCATTATGTTGCAACTCTTGCACCTAAAGGGACTTTTTAGTGGATTGGCTCATGAGGATCCTCACGAGCATCTTTGAAACTTCGTGGTTGTGTGCAGACCATTCTTTTTCAAAAACATCTTAGGAGTCAGTTCGGTTAAGGTTATTCCCTTTCTCGTTGATGAGAGAAGCGTGCAAGTGGCTGGCGGAGTTGCCACGTGAATCCATCACTTCTTGGGAGGAATTGGTAAATGCATTTCAAGTGCGATTTTTCCCTCATTTGAAGATGATGACTCTTCGGGACATCATTCAGAGTTTTAAACGTCTAGAGTGTGAGCCAATCCATGAGACTTGGCTGCGATTCAAAAAGTTGGTGCTCCAATGCCCAACTCATGGTCTACTCGACAACATTTTGCTACAGTATTTTTACCAAAATTTGTACTCGATAAACAAAGGTGTTGTTAACCAACTTTCACCTAGAGGCATGATGCAGCAACCGTATGTAATAGCAGCCCAACTTTTAGATGGTATGATGACCATAAACAGAGTGTGGTACACTCGTGAAGACCAGGTCTCCCTTCTCACATTCAAGCTATATAAGGAGCAGATGGAGAAAGATCATGAGAGAGACCAAAGCATGGCCAAGATCATGACACAACTTGACATTTTATACAAAAATGTCATGGGTCTGGTGCCCGTGGTGTCAATGTTGTGGGGATCGGCTGTGCAAATCCTGCAGAGACAATGTTTGAAGCCTTGTTTAATGAGGAGGTAAATTTTCTAGCCAACCAAGGCGGTGGTTATCGTTCAAACTACCCGAGGCAGGATGGTAACCAAGGTTGGGCTAGAGAGGATGGTTGGATGGATCATGACAGAGAATGGAGGGACAGAAATCCTAACTGGAAGGATGGGGAGAAGGACATGTATGTGCCTCCCCATGAACGCCAAAAGATGAAGGATTCGGAAGGTGGTAGGTCTGAGGATATGCTCTCTTGTATCATCAAAAAAGTTGAAGGGTCAGATAAAATTGTAAAAGAAATGAAAGAAAATGTGTCCACCCTTAGCCAGACCGTCACCTCCCATTCAATGTCGATAAAGTAGTTGGAGACCCAAATGGGTCACATATCATCTCATCTCAATCAGAGAGAGTAGGGGGTTTTCCTAGTGATACTATGGCTAACCCCAAGAATGAGGTTTGAAGGTGGAATTGCATCGTGCCACGACGTTAAATAAGGCACTGTTTGGGAGGCAACCCAAAACCCTTTTTTATTATTGTTTTTTGTTTGTTTGTAAAATAATGGTGTATTGGTTGTGCAGGATAAAGTGTGGGAAATGTTAGGAAAGAAGGAGATTGGCGAGAAAAACGGTCCAGCTGCACATCACCGAAGAGGTTGGCGACCCCGAATCAGACCACCGTTGGACTAAAGACAACTTTAAGAGAGTTTGTAGAACTTGGCGGGCCCAAGAAATTATTGGCGAGTGACTGACCAGGACGGTGATTCCAATTTTTACCGTCGTTTGAACTCCCAAATTTACTGGGGGTTCTATTAAACTCGGTGAAGTAAGTGATTGATCGGTGTGATGTCGAACGGTTCGGCGGTCACGACGAATGTCGCCAAGTAGACAAGAACTGGACGGTTTTTTACGCCAAAGGTTTAAATTCTCAAACTCTTTAACTTTTATACATTTTCATTCTCCCAACCGCACACCTGCACTTTGTTCCCTATTTTTGCATTCTCTAAGTGTTTTAGTCTCAATTTGTGCGTGAAACTTGGATTACACTGTTGCCTAGCGATTCAATCCAAATTTATTCAATATCAAAGGTTGGTTTCCGAACCCTGAGCTATTTTTATCGATTTCATACTCAAATGCAATGATATTATCATGTTGGATTGTGTTGGGTTTATATGTTAAGAATTAATTCATGTGATCACCTATTTTAAGTTGAATTCCTCACCCGTAGTGTTGATTGTTGAAAACCCAAAATTTAGCTCTTAAAATATATTATTTTTCTATGGCGTTGTGCTTGCGTGCCATTGAGTGTTATGGGTCTAGTCTTAATGCAAATTGTACATGCTTTGATTTTGTTCTCAGGAGATGCAGGTTTGAATTCGAGAAATTGGTTAAAAATAGGCACGTTGGGCCATTTTACGAGCTAGGTCTAGCTCGCCGAATCACTCAACGGTTCGTCTAACGTCCCCATCTCATCCTTAAATTTTATGCTCTATGTGTTGATAGGCTCTGTAACTTTCGGCGAGAAGTTGGAGGTTGCCAAAGACCTCGGTGACTCACCAAAAGTCTTCTTTCTCGCCCTTGTCAACTCCTCTGGATCTATGTGCACTGTAGCTTTCAATGGACTAACCCTAGATTGCCGAATGATGTCGGTGACTCGCCAAAAGAGTCGTCCAAGCTTACCAGCAACTGATCTCCCATGCTTTTGTCAAATGTTTCTCTAACTTTGTTTCGAAGCTTTGCAGACATGGCTAGACCAAAAGTTGTTGGAAGAGTCATTCCACCCAGATTGATAATAGCACAAAATTTCAAAATTAAATGAAGGAAGGTCGAATCCTTCCAAGAAGGGAAATCAAGGACCTACACCTAGAAGTAAGGGCACAGGCAAGGGGCCAAATTCCAGTAGAATAGCTAATCCACAAGACTCCTCTATCCCTTCATGGGCCCGGGGAATCTACATAGCTGTACAAATTTTTTGGTGAATACACCTGTAGAAATCCCTGAGGAGTCTTGTGTGATTGTTCCTTTTGAATGGAATCCGGGCACTGATGCCCTGACAGATGGAGAGACTGCATAGACAGGATCCTTTCTTTACCTCCCTCTCTGTCTTACTTTCTTTCACTTTTGGATACTTTGCTTCAATTCCATTTGAGGACAAATGGTTTTTATTTGTGGTGGGGTGAGGCCCACCTTTTGTGTGAATATTGATGTTCGTGTTTTGTTGATATAATTGGGTCATTGTGTTTTATAGTTCTTTTTGTGGATATTTGAGCTTGTGGCTCCTTTTATTTTAAATTGTAAATGATTTTGACCCTTCCAAATTTTTCGTTACCTCTTGTACGAGTGGAATGTGGTTCTTCTTTAGAAAATTTGAATCTTGGTTCTAATCAATAACAATGATTCAAATAGTGCTCATAATCGAACAAACATGAATGTGCGGCTAAAATGAGACCAAATGAAGTTGCATAGACAATATGTGAACTCTTTGCATCTCGTTGTGACTAGCCAAGTATCACATTGATTCTCTTCCAATGAACGTTGCACACTACTGAGAGTGTGGAGTCTTGTTTGACTTTGGTGCTAATGCCTTGTGTGATGAGTTTACAGTGAACCATTACTGATAACACCTAGAATTTGCCCCGTTGGTCCGGTCGACTAAGTAAGGCTATCTCTTGTTATGATCTTAGGCAACTTCGAAGAGTGTGAGCCAATTTGACATATACCTCTTTTGTTGCCTACCTTGTGAGTGTGTGAACCTCTTTTGAACACCCCTTGAACCTTACCTTTCTTTGGAAGAAACTTGATGAAAACATGACCTTTCTTTAATCCACTACCCATAATCCTCTTGATTTGTGGTTGATTGAATTGCCAACTTAGGCTATCAAAAAGAGAAGGCAAGTCAAGAAGTGCAAGAAAAGTCTCCTTTAACCCATGGTTTTGAGAAAAATGGAACCCTTCCATATAAAAAAAAAAGAACGGGAATAAAAGAAAGAAAAAGAAAAAGAATGAAAAAGTTGTGGAATAAAGTACAAAATAAATGGGGTTTCTGAACAATCCATGGAGAGTAAATAATGGAATGACTTATGAGCACTAAAGAAAATGATTAAAGAAGAGGAAAGGAAGTGTTGTGAGCACCACATTTCATGAGGATGAAAGTAACTAAGCCTAAATGGCCATACATTTACACTCTGTCCCATTACAAGCCTTGAAAAGACATTTTTGATCTTGAGTGAGCTGAAACAATTGTCTATTGGAAAATACGGGCAAACCTATGGGTGAAAAAATGCATTGTGTTCTTCTTTGTGAGAGTGAGCGTTGCATTTGATTTCGGAACTTTAAATGATGAAACCAATGTGTGAATATGGAATCATTCTTTATGTGAGGGCATTTGAATACCTTTGTTGAGCTCAAACTTGCATTTGAAGCAAGTATAGTGAGCTTGAGAATCTTTGATAATGTTGTGTCACAACTTGAGTCTTTGAGTATACAATTGATTCTTGCATGAGTAAGTTGAGCCTTGTTGTGTACATTCATGATTGAGTATTGTGTAGCACTGTTTGAGACATCCTTTTTGAACTACTGAACTTGAGTATTACTTGAGGACAAGAAAAAGTTTAAGTTGGGGGTATTGATGAGTCCACAATTTGGACTCATTTAGGGCTATATTTTAATAGAATTAGTGTCCTCAAATGTATATTTTGTCTCAATAACTGATGTAAACCCTTAAGTTTCAGGTATTTGGATTGAGATACAAAGCTTGGACGCTATCAAGCAAAAAGGAACAAAGCGGCTGAAAGAATGGAGAAAAGACTTCCTGAGGATCGCCTAAACTATTAGGGGAGTCGCCGAAAGGTCCTAAATCCCGTCGAATGTTCCAGTGTGCTGGGCCTTGAAGGAGAAGGTCAAGTCTGCCATGAAAAGGAGCAGTCGGTGCATTGCTGAGCAGTTTCAGAAAGCATCACTCTATCACCCAATGCCTCAAAACGCGAGAATGTTGAAGGCGAAAGCAGAAAGGCGATGACCCAGACCAAAGGGCGGATCAACGATTGTGTCGGTGATCCCGATTGACTGCGTCGAATGGTCCTTACCAGCATAAATTTTTGAACACTATAAATACTTGTTTAAATTGTTAGCTTAGTATCAGACTTTAGAAAAAAATTATTTTGGAGACTGAGAATATTTCTGTTTTAGTTCTTAGAGTTTTTTGAGACATTGTGCTTGAACTTGAAGATTTGAAGATTTTCAATTCCAAGAAATTGGAAGTGGGTCTCGAAGAATCTTCATCCTTGACGTTTTTAAAGAGTTTATTCATCGTACCCACTTGATGGAAACACTTGTTGGTATCAATTTCTATCTCTTTTTCATGTCTAGCTAAAACCCCAATTCTTGGGGTGTGATTTTGTGAATATGGATTAAATTTACTGTTGGGTGTTTCTTATTGTTGGTATATTCACTGTTTAAATGTTATTCCGTTTAGTAGTTGTGTTTGAACTTAATGAGATTGTAGTTGCAAATACGATTTCATCTTAGTATTTTTGTCTTGCTCAAGAGAGGGGTTTTAAAACTAAGACTACTAAATCGATAGCCGGTGGTTATTAGGTCGTCGTGGGTTCAGCTCAAGAGAGTGAATCCTTCCCGATTCTCTGTGTATGCCATGAGTTGATTGTGATTATACTTATGTTTAATACCTATGTGCTTGAGTTCTGAGAAAGAAATGGCTTATTTGCAATAAGTGTGGTTATTCTTAATGAGTTGGAAGTCCTTAAGGCGTGTAATGCACAAAAGTGGTGAAAAGGTCTTTTTTCTTGATTTACTACACCTTTTAGATCCATATATGTCACTCCCCGAGCCTACACCCTGGATATGGACAACACTCGAGAACCATTACTGGCTCATGATTAACGTTTCAAGCACACCTCATCCAATTCTAGGTTCAAACGGTCGTTAAGCAGTATAAAACCCAATGAAGAGTTGGGGTTGAACCA
>JAJOOO010003471.1:0-25734 GCA_029582685.1 Solanum piurae
AAAAAAAAGAAAGAAGACAAACACTCTATTACAGATAATTACGTTTTCATCCAGCACAACAAGTAATACAATCTATTTGTAATTATAATTTACAGTTTTTATCATACGATACATTATGAAACGATATGTAATAATAATTAACCATACATCAAGATAACTACATGTACCACTACATTAAAAACAATCTTTAGCAATAATTATTAATTAATGGTAATAATTTAATTATCGTTAAATATGTTCTTATAGAGGTAATTAGCATTCTTTGTAAATGTCCTTAAAGTCTATAGTGACATTGGATCTAATGACAATTAACTAATACCAGTAAAAACCTTAGAACTCTTTGTTAATGTACATATTTATTGCCGCTAAAAGCTATTTTTGTTGTAGTACTGTATATGCATGCAGTTAACTGTTATTTAGAAAATAAGACAGACAACCTATTATAGATGGTAATGTTTCGATCCAGTACAACAAGTAACACAATAAATCTACAACAATGTTACAATATGATACATTATGAAATGATATGTAATAACAACCATACATCAAGATAACTATAAATATGTGGAATTAACTGTTGTTTTGAAAATAAGATGGGCGACCTATTATGGACAATAATGTTTCCATCCAGTACAACAAGTAACACAACCCATATATAACAATGTTATAATACAATACATTATAAAATGATATGTAATAACAACCATACATCAAGACAATTACAAATATGTGGAGTTAACTGTTATTTTGAAAATAAGATAGAGAAACTGTTATAAACGATCGTTAACGTTTCCCTCCGGCACAACAAGACACAACTGCTGCAAAATTCTTCTTGACATGTTGTGATCGATCATATGGAGAATTAGCAGAGATAGAATAGCTGCTAATTGCAAAAACCATTATTAAAATTGCAGCAACAAAAAGTATAGTTTTTCTATCCATAGCAAATATACTATGCAACTATGTTGAAATTGAGAGATACTATTTATAGTTCATGTGATGGTCCCTTTTTGCATTTATTTAATCCATATATTTTTGAGAATTAAAGTCTTAGCATAACTGGTAAAGTTAATTGTCATGTGATCAGAAGATCACGGTTCAAGTTGTAGAAACAGTCTCTTGCAGAAATGTAGGATAAGAATGCATGCAATAAATCCTTATGATTCGATCTTTTTTCCAACCATGCTCATACCGCAAGCTTAGTACACCGAGCATTCCTTTTTATATTTTTCTTAAGCAATCAACTT
This sequence comes from Solanum piurae, assembly GCA_029582685.1. Classification (NCBI taxonomy): domain Eukaryota; kingdom Viridiplantae; phylum Streptophyta; class Magnoliopsida; order Solanales; family Solanaceae; genus Solanum; species Solanum piurae. The sequence goes on from JAJOOO010003471.1 coordinate 1,248, forward strand.
GATTATAGTCTAACTAGAGAGTTAATGATAGTTTACTCACTTAGTTTAACCAAAGATCTCGAGTTCGAATGTCTGAGAATGAAAAAAATTATGTTGGAGTGTCGTTCTTAGAAATAAGCCCTTAAATGTGTGAATCCAAATTTAATTGAGCCTCAATACGGATACCGAACACTAAGTTAGAAAAAAAAATTGTAATTTAATTAGCAAGTTGATGAAGTTCTAATTAATCAAGTCTTAGATCTACCAAAGATCTAAATATATTTTTACTCAACCACTTGTTGTTGCACATGAACCATGGACTCACTTGAAAACTTTCACTTTTGACATTTTAACAGATTTTTTTTCTATTAGACACCTTAATCTTAATAATATATTATTGATTAACTTTTTAAATATGTCAATAAATTTAATTTAAACATTCAAAAATTATGATCTATTTCGATTGAGTACCTGAATACGTGATAAATTGTTCTTATTATATATATTTTCAACTTAAATTTCAAAAAGGTTATTTTGATATGCACATTAAGTTATTTCGAGATTATTCTATCTGAAAGGTGAGATAAATTAATTTCAAGTTTGATATTGAATAAGATGGGATATCTAAGATTACTAATTTGATTAATAATAAAAAAATTATCGTAGAATATCTCATCTTATCACATGTATCAATATTACCGAAAAATTCAAAGTCACATATTAGATAATTATATGTAAATATTTTAATCCACACCTTTAACTGAGTATACAAAGTTAAATTTGTAGTTATTAGTAATGATGTCAATAAAAAGGAGGACTCAACAGTCTCTTTCGACATCTTTTTAGAGTAATATATAGGAGTACAAGCTAGTGTTACATATGGGTAAATTAAAAAAAAGTGCATTTAATAATGGAGTGATAAGCATCTGATACTAATATGAGTATATGACGTATTGATTCGAATACCATAATTTTAAAATTTTACACGAGTGGTAAAAATTCATGTACTTAGAGTGCTTTTTTAGTCCTCAGTACTTTTTACATGTTAAACTTCAGTATTTGAAATACTAATGTAATATCAAGAAAAAAAATATGCTTGATGAGCATTTCAAGTAAAATAATGATTCTCACTCTCATAAGGTCTTGATTTTTGTTCATTAAATATTGATACACAAATATGCTTATCATTAACTCTTATCAAGTAAAATATGGTATATAGACACAGGCCCATCAGTACAAGCCCAAATTATATGCATGGTGACCTACAAAATTTTGCCATACATTATTAATAGTTGATTTTTGAATAGTAAATCCCGAATATCATATCGAGATTTATTAAGTCGAAGTTTGATTTATTAAATCAAATTGAATTTTAAAATTTTGATATTTGATATTTATTTTTAATAATTCATTATTAAATTATTGAATTTGAACTTTGATTACATGATAGGCGTTTGAGAACATCAGGGGCGGAGCTACTGTGTTAAATGGGGATTCGGACGAACTCGCTGGCTTTTACGTAAACCCTATATACGTACTAAAAAATCATGTATAAATATATTTAAATATTGCGTGCAAATCCACATCAAACTAAGGTGTGTGGCGCAGTGGTAAGCGCGGGCCGCTCTGATTCTTTGGTTGGGGGTTCGATCCCCACTGGCAACTATTCATTCTTTTAATTTAATTCAATTTTTTCAGATTTTTTTTTTATCTTGGATTAAAAATGTGCTTTGTGCCTATCTTTTACCCTCCTTTAATTCAAGTTTTCCTATTTAGATTTTTCTAAATTCTTTTTCAAACAATAAAATAGAAAATTGATAATTGAAAATAATAAAAAAGTAGTGTCATACTCCAAAACAACATCTGACTATTAATTTCAAAATAGATAATTGTAAGTAACAAAAATGTAGTGTCATACTCTAAAACAACATCTCACTATTGATTTCTTTTGAAGCATTCAGTAAAACGTTAAACACAAAAAAACAAAAAAAAAACAAAAAAGTTAGGGTTCTAATTTTTACTACCTACTTCATTACTACTGCTTGTTGTCAAAGTGCAGATCTCTACCCTGGTAAGTACTATTTACTCTTCTCAGTTCCTCCTCGGCTCTCCCTTTTCTCTTTTTTTATTATTTGTCGTTACATTGTATAACAATTTATTCAAAGATCTTATTTTTAATCTTTGATTTTAAGACTGTTCCACGTATTAATAATTGATTATATTAATTAAGTTATTGTTTGCTTCTCGAAACTTCAACTTTCAAGGCAAGAGTGGCTCAAGGGTGAAGCAAGTAAAACCTTCCCTTTAGGTCCCAACAATATTAATGGTGAATTTAATCATTTTAATATTACTTAAAATAATATTGAGATTATAGAAAAAAATGTTTAAAAGTTATACTAAAATATAACACTTATCTACCTTTTACCAAAAAATATTTTAGAACTTTGAAATAAATAACTCAAATCTTCATATTAATATATGAAGTATTTGAAAGTGTATCAAATGATGCATCATTTCTGTTTTCAAAACATAACAACTTGTCGAGTGCAATTTTAACGATTGTTATATTAGTCAAATATGTTGTTCTGTTTTAAAATTTAAAATCCAGAAACATCAAATTCTGGCTTCGCCTCTGGAAAACATGCACAAAAAAATTCCAAAATTGAAGACGGAAATGTCTAATAGAAACACTTTATTATATGTCTATGTGCTCAATTGAAACACGTCATAATTTAAGCGTCCAAATAAAATTTGCCGATGAGTTTAATTAAAGGTTTCCTTGATAGCCTAATATATACCAACCAAAGTTATGATGAAATGATAAGTATACTTTCATCTTAAATCAGAAGTTTTAGATTTGAGTCTTGCATATGAATCATCTTTATTAGAAAATCTTCCTATATAATCTTTTTTAACATGAATCCGAATTTAATCAAATACTAATATCGATACAAAAGCCGAATAGGAAACAAAATAAATGGTGTCATTCATGACAGCATCAATAAACCCAAAATTCAAAGCTAGCTTGTAAATCCATCTATTACTTACATTTAGTAAGCAATTTATTTTCAAAGAGATAGGGGCTGGACCCTTCAAGTCTTCTAACTACACCCAAGTAGTTTAGTGGTCTTGTTTGAATAATCAACATCAAGTTGAAAAAAAAAAAAACTAAAACTTGTTAATGTTTTTAAAAATATCTTGAATTTGTGTGATTATAAAAGTTTGTCCTTAATAAAAAATAAAATGAGAAGTTTAATTATACATTATCTTAAATATAAAAATGAGTCACTCCTCTCTAGAACAAATTAGTAAAAGAAGTAGTGTTACATAAATGAAACAGAATGGGAATTTTGAAGCCAACAGTTAAAGTTATCATCATATGATTAGGTCACGATCAGTTCAAGCTGCGAAACTAAATTCTTAAAAAAAATACAAGGTAAAATTATTAATCAATGTAGTCAAATTTTTTCTCGGATCCGTGCATAATGGTAAAAGTTGTTATTGAGTGATCAGATAGAAGTCATGTGTTCAAATTGCAAAACAACCTCTTATTAAATGCGAAGACTTATATGTGCATGAAATTTTTAGTGTGGTCCGTTCCTTTCCAAACTATACACATACCAAGAGATATTGCATCAAACTACCCTTTTAATTTGATAAGGCATTTATCTCCACATGATTTACTCTATATAAAGGACCAATTGGTTGTATATCACTTCATAACCATAAATATTTAAATATAGCATATAGTTTCCACTCTCTTCTAGTGCCAAAATGGGAAGAATCACAGTAGCAATTTTTGCCCTTTTCATTATCTTATCATCACTTTTCTTCAACCCAATTAGTAGCTCAAGGGATATTATTGTTGATAAACCAACTACACACAAAATCCTCTTATCCCAACAAAAAATGAGTAAGAGTGATAATTGTAGTGTTTGTGTCCCTCAATGTGGTTCTTGTACTTGTTGCATTGCAAATTGAAGCATTAATATTACTTATGTTGTAATAATATAATTATTGTGGCCAAATATGCATGGCTTCATAAATAATATCCCTTACACCTTCTCAAAGATAGATGTAAAGTGTGTGTACACTCTATCATCTTCAGATATTGACGAAATTATAGTAATTTTATTGTTCTTGTTCTAGTTCTTGTTGTTGTCATAAATAAAATCATTTCTACCTTCTAAATAATAGAGATAAAATCTGCATACACTTTACCTATGAGGTTATACACTAAGTTTACTGTTCTTGTTGTTGTTGTTATCGTTGTCATAAAAAAAATCATTTCCTTCTACTTATATAAATGTTGTAATCCCTCTTGATTTCATCTTCAAATTATTGAGATTCATTGCAATATATTGGTCATTTTATTCTTGTTTTATTTGACATTGCATCTTCATTTCCCCTGTTTTTTACTTTCTTTCTTGAGTTTAACTTCTATCCGTTGATCGATATTTATTATTTTTAAAAATATACGACCAAACCATCTAAAGGATAACTACATGGAATTATTACCGGTAATAATTCAATATAATTTTTTTAAACCACCTAAGGAGGTTATAATTTATTCAAACTTTTCTATCATTTGAGATTTCATTAATTATTATAACGGTGAGACTTGTATGAACAAGTGACACTAGTGGTCTAGTGATAGAATAGTACCCTACCACGGTACAGATTCGGGTTCGATTTCTAGCTATAGTGCATCTACTTTCTCCTCTATTTTTTTATAAGTTTTGATCAATAATTTTATTGTTATAATCGATTTAAAAAAATAGTTTTATGAAGTTCTAATTAAACAAGCCTTTGATCTATCAAAGATCTAAATATATTTTTACTCAACGACTTGTTGTTGCACATGAACCATCGACTCGATCACTTGAATACTTTAACTTTGACATTTTAAAAATAAATCTATTAGACACTCTAATCTTAATAATATATTATTGATAACTTTTACAATCTGTCAGCAATATTTATTCATACATTCAAAAATTATGATCTATTTCGATTTAGGTCAATCTACTACAAGAAAAGTGTGGATTACTTGGGAATTTTCCTAGGGATTGTATACGAAAATTCGCAGGAAACTTAGTTTCCTGCGGATTTTCCTACCAAAAATAATCCGATGGTAAAACCTTCCTAGATAATTATTTTCTGCGAATTTCAAAATCCGCAAGTAATTTACCTAGGAATTTATATTTCGCATGTAAATTACTTGCGGATTTTCTTGCAAAAAATACTAAAAATATCCTAATTATTTTTGGTAAAAAGTAACAAAATAGGAATTTTCTTATAATTTATTTCACAAATATAGCCGCATGAAAATATTTTAATATTTTTTAAAGAAATTTCTTTTATGCAATATTAATTATTATCTCCTAATTAATTATTTAGTTTTTATAACCTCATACGCGTATACACCTCTTCTTGGTTAGAGACCCATATTTATCCACTCATTACACATACACTCCTCTTCTTTATTACCTATATTAAATACAGTTGTCTACCCAGTGCCCACCCATCGATGTGGTACAAGAAGTACCAAAGATATTATATTACTTTTTGGTGTTCTTCTCCGATTTGATTAATTTTTAAAGATAAATTAAATTAAATATTAAAAATACAATTTTAATATTCATAAATTACATAAAAAGAACTATCAAGTCATCTCATATTAATATGGTAACGAATTATATCTTAAAATATTAGCTAAAGTTCATGTGATTTAACTCTTAAAAAATGAAACATGAAAATTATTTATATATTTAAAATAAATCATTGCCACACAACATATCATGAAAATTTTATGCTTATACTTTCGATGAGATAATATCATAACTAAGCATATTAAATATAGAAAAAATTTAAATTATACGTACAAAATTCTTATAAATAAATAATTGAAAATGTAAATTTATTTATAAGTTTAATGTGCAAGGAAGTTATAATCAACAATTAATAGTATATTTTATTAGACATGTGGGGTATTTTTAATTTAAAGTTATCATTTAATAATTATATTTTAAAGTACTTAATTATATATTTAGAAATAAATATCATTAAATAACTTACTATAGAGAAATTATATAATTTTTAATGCTTGTAAAAAAAATATATCAATTGGAAATACAAGTAATTTTTATTTTATTTTTTCATTTTATATAATTCTATCAATGAGGAAGTAATTAAAAATAGTGCTTAACTCATATGTGTGTGTGTTTTTGTTATCTTCGATTTTAATATTTTCCTATTAAAATTACTTTTACTAATGTTATTATAATGTTCTATTATGTAATTTGTTAATTTTTCAAGCCACGAAATTCTTACGTAAATTCTAAAAAACTCCCTTAATATTTTCCCAGGTAATTAAATTCTTAGGTAAATCCCAAAATATAAATCCCCAGAAAATTTCACAACAAATTAATCCTCAAATAATTTTTCAAGTAATAAAATTCCCAGGTCAATCCCTAAATATAAATTCCCAGCAAATTTCACAACAATTAATCCCCAAATAATTTTCCAAGTAATAAAATTCATAGATAAATCCCCAACAAATTTCACAGCAACTAATCCCCAAATAATTTCTCAAGTAATAAAATCCCCAAATAAATTTTCACCAAAATGTCTGCAGAAAAATCTGTAGGATGGATTATCTGGGGATTTTTCTAGGAAATAAAAAAATAATTTTAAAATATTTTTTTGGTTCATGTACCTGCGGATTTAGCTAGAGATAATGTACTTGCCATTACTTTTTCCCAGGTAATATCGCAAGTTCATGTTTGATGCAAAATGGCGCCAAATTTACCTGTGAAATTTGTTGGAAATATACATTTGAAGGTAATATATTCTAATATTGAGGAATTTAAAATTTCTGCAAGAAAATCCGCATGAAATAGTTGCGAAAATTTTTCCTAGGAAAATTTTTCATGTAATTCACAGTATGGACATTTTATGGTATTCGATTCAATATGGAGTATATTAGTATCGTTCGATATTTGATATATTTTAAATAAATACATTTTATTTTATTTTTAGTAAATAAAGGCCAATAAGTATAAATATGGTATATGGACATAGGCCCATCAGTACAAGCCGAAAGGCCCAAATTAAATGCGTGTGACCTACACAATTTTGCCAGAAGAGGCTCCTCTTCAGTGATCTCTCCAGTTTTCTCTAGTGCTATTTCATATAGTTGATACGTGTCCATTTAATTTTTAATGGACCAGATTAATTTTCTTGACCAAATATCATTAATCATGATTATTAGTAATTCTCTCTCCTCTCATTCTTTTCTCAATCAGCAAAGAAACACTTCTTCCCCCTCCAAAACTCTCCGAAAATCAGAGCAATCAAACAATTGAAAATTAAAATTACATCAATAATTTAATATTTTTACATTTACATATGAACAACTAGGGAGAGTCTCAAAAGAGAAAGACTGAAATGGAGTGATTAGCCCCAATTAAAGATTACAGTTATAAATACCACAAGAAAAGAAGACCCAAAAAATAAATGGAGAATTTTACCAGAAAAAAAAAGTATATGAAAAAATATTTTCCTACCCATTTTTCGTGCCCTTTCAAGATCCTTTAGTTGGCGTTTGCAGAAACTCCAAATTGAAAAAGTTAGTGTTACGAAGAAGACAACAGAGTTTTGTGGATCACCATTGTGACCGAACCAAGCTTCAAAGAAATAGTCTCATGGGTTGGATTTTTTAAATTATATAACCCAAGTAATTTTGTCTTCTTTTATCACGGTGTGAAAATAATGGAAAGAAAAAGCGATTTATTGTTAACAAAGCAAATTCTTTGCTGATTGAGAAAATGTTTGTTGCAGAATTAAATGAGAAAGAAAGAGATGAGAAAGGAGAGAGAAAGAGAAATAGTAATAACCATGGTTAATGATATTTGACCATGGTTTAAAGGCTGCTTTATTTAAATAAATATGGATCATTAGATTTTAAAATTGACAGATGTCATTAAATTAAATATGCACTGAACCAACTGGAGAGATTAGTGTACTGGAGAGGAGCCTCTTCCAATTTTGCCATTCATTATTAATAGTTGATCTATAAATGGAAGTTACATTTATCAAATCAAATTGAATTTTGAAATTTTGATATTTGATATCTTTTTTCAATAATCAATTATTGAAGTCGGACTTTGAGTAAATAATAGATGATTGAGGACATGCGCACACACAAAAAAAAAAGCAAAATTGAAGACAAAATGACTATTAAAAACACTTTATTATATATTTTTTTGTGCTCAATTAAAATACGTTATACTTTGAGCCTCTAAATAAAATTTACCGACTAGTTTAAAGATTTCCTTGATAGCCTAGTACCAACCAAAGTTATGATGGAACCCAAAATCAAAGCTAGATTATAGATCCATTTATTACTTACACTTAGTAGGCAATTTCTTTTCAAAGATAGGGGCTTAGTGGTCATGTTTGATTGATCAACACAAAATTGAAAAAAAAAAAAAGAATTTTCAAACTTATAAGTGCTAAACATATCGTGAATTTGTGTGACTATAAAAGTATGTCCTTAATAAAGGATAAAATGAAAAAATTAAATTATATATTATTTTACAATATAAAAATGAGTCATTCCTCTTTGGAATAGACTAGTAATAAAAAAGTAGTGTCACATAAATGTAATAGAATGGAAATCTTGGCGTCAATAGTAAATTTTATCATTGTATGAGTGGTCACAAACGATTTAAGCCGGGAAAATATTTTTTTATAAAAATGTAAGATAAAATTATAAATCAATGTAATCGGACCCTTTCTTAGATTCACGCAAAACGATAAAAGTTGTTGTTGATTGACCAGACAAAGGTCACACGTTCAAACTGGAGAACAACCTCTTATAAAAATGCGATGACTTATATGTGCATGAGATCCCTAGTGTGGTCCGTTTCTTCCCAAACCTTACATTGCTACACATATCAAGAACTTAGTGTACCTTTTTAATTTGACAAGTCTTCTATCTCTGCAAGATCAACTCTATATAAAGTAGGACTAATTAATTGTGTTTCACTTCATAATCATAAATATTCAAATATAGCATATAGTATCCACTTTCTTCAAGTGCTAAAATGGGAAGAATCACAATAGCAATTTTTGCCCTTTATATTATTTTATCATCACTTTTCTTCAACCCAATTAGTAGCTCAAGGGATATTACTATTGATAAACCAACTACATACAAAACCTTTTTATCCCAACAGAAGATTAGTAAGAGTGATTATTGTAGTGTTTGTGTCCCTCAATGTGGTTCTTGTACTTGTTGCATTGCAATTAACTTGAAGCATTAATATTACTTTATGGTGTAATATTATAATTATTGTAGCCAAATATATATGGCTTCATGAATAAAATCCTTTCTTATTCGGTCGAAGATCCTTCGAAAACAGTCGCATCATCTATGTCTTTTAATGCTACTTATGTTGTAATATTATAATAATTGTAGCCAAATATGTATGTCTTCATGAATAAAATTCTTTCTTGTTTTGTCGAAGATCCTTCAAAACATTCTCATCTTGACCTTCTCACATATAGGAATAAAATTTGTATACTTTATCTTCTCAGACCCAACCTATGGGATTATGCTGAGTTTATTATTGTTATTATTGTTGTTGTCGTCGTCATAAATAAAATCATTTCCTTCTACTTATAATAAATGTTGTGCTCCCTCTTAATTTCTTCTTCAAATTAAAGAGATACATTGCAATACTGGTCATTTTATTCTTGTATGTGTTTTATTTGACATTGCATCTTCATTTCCCTTATTTCTTTCTTGAGTTTAACTTGTATCCATTGATCCATATTTTCTTTTTTAAAAAAAACATACAAGCAAGCCATCTAAAGGATATCTACATGTAATTATTATTGATAATAATTATATGTAGAATTTTTTAAACCACCTAAGTAAGGTAGAATTTATTCGATAATTTAATATGTTATTAAATATGATTATTATGATACACTTTTATGATCAAAAAGCACCAGTGGTCTAGTGGTAGAATACTACCCTGCCACGGTACAGACCCGGGTTCGATTCCCGGCTGGTGCATCAAATTTTTTCCTCTTTTTTTTTTTATAAGTTTTGATTGATAAATTTCTGTTAGAATCGATAAAATATAATTTTTATGACTTTATTAACGTAGTATTGTCTTTATTTAGTATTTTGTTTCCGGATTGTTAGTGTTGAAAAATTCATGTATTCTTGAAATTTTTGGAGATTGAATGTTAATACGATGAAGGGGTGTCATCTGACACAAGTCACACAACTTTATATAAAGTTAACTCTTAAATCGATATAATTTTTATTCTAAACTTTCTTACGAGTTAAATTGTAATAGGAGATCGACTAAGTTGACATAAAATAATGCATATGTTACTCTCTGAATTATAAATACAATAAAAAAAACATGATTATTTCTTACCTTATACAAAAGGTTTTGTTTTTGGTAGCAAGTTTGCATCAAAAACATTTTAAAATCAATACTTATACTAAATTTTACACACTTTCTGCAAATAAATAGTGGATAATATTATTATATTATACACCCACTGATTTAAATTCTTATCCCAAAAAAATAAAATAAAAACTTTGTATATTGCTTCAATATAATAAATATGGTTGATTAAAACCATTTAAGGCTGGATTTTTAGTATACTCTTTTATTGAAATTGATGGTTGTGTTGTACTTGTCAGCCTAATGTGGGTGGGGGGACTATATATAGTGTATGGTAGGGCACTTTAATGGTACGTGATACGGATAAAATTTCTTCATTTATAATTAAAAATCTAGAGTTTGATTCATGATATTACTAAAAACATGAATTTTCAATTAATGTTCTTGTCATAACACCATTAGAAATATGAAATTAATTTTTTCGACGAGAAGTATATCGGAAACATTTCCAACAAGAAAAAATAGTGTGGGTATTAAAAAGGAAATCTTGGTCACAAGTGTATTCTCTTTAACGAATTTTATGTAAAGCGGATCTGAATTAATTAAGACCCTAATACAGATATAAAAAATAAATGATAAATTAAAAAGAAAATAAATAGCAAAGTGGTGAAGGGGGCTGTGATACGCATGTATGAGACCCTTCAATGGTAACTAAAGATTTTAAGTTCAAGCGATAATAACACTACTAAAAAATGTGTTCTAATGAACGTTCTCGTCATAACGTTGACAAAAATTTCAACGAATACATCAGTCGAAAACTTTATTCGATAAGCTAAATTTCGACAAAATCTTCCTGGACATAGTATAGTATGAGTATGAAAAAAATCATGGTAAAAGTTGAGTCATCTTTAATAATTTTTACACGATACTGAAAAACATCATGGCAAAAACTAAGTCATCGTCTTTAGTGATATTTACACGATGCGACTTCGAGATCATACTCCAATATTGATATCGAAAATCGAATGACAAACTAAAAAAGGTAAGGGTGTGGGGGTGGGGGGTGGGAGGGGGTCCTCATTTGCTTTATTACTCCTATCTTTTATTACTACCTTTTTGGGATAATAGGAAGCATGCACTGTAAAGCTCTCTTGGCAGACATTACTGAAAATTCCTCTAAAGTCCATATTTTGTTCCCTTATTGCGCCAGCTTTTTAATTTATTTCATTTTTCAAAAAAGGAAAAGATAATAGATAAATAAAATTTCTTTTTAGTTTTTCAAAAATAAATTTAGGAAAAAAAGGTTTCCATATTTTTTTCCAAGTTCAGAAAAAAAAGAAAGTACTATGTTTGTTCAAATAACAAATCATCTAAAAACTTAATTTGTTATGATAAAAATATGTTTTATATTATGTCTTACTAATATATACGTGTAAAAAAAGATATTTCTAACTTAAGAAAGAATTATCGATGTAAATAAATAAATGAAATTTGAATTTTCTTTTTTAAAAATAACATAAAGTTGGAAATAAGATTTGGTAAATGTATAATTTATATTTCTTGCTCTAAGTATGTAACGACCGGCCCGTTTCCGTCGTTATAGAAAAGTCAATGGGAAAAGAATTGGGGCCAGAAAACTTTTGAGTAGTAACTTTGGATTTCCCAACCTAGTCCAGATTTGGACGAAATCAGAGTCGTAATGGTGTAGGGAAATCTGGTAACAATCGGGTGACTTATTTATGATTTTGATTACATGAGTGGTTAGATAAGTCGTTAAGAAATCTGTACGACCTTACTAAATTGAATTCGGGTGAGTAGAACTCCCAGAATAGATCTTCGCGTGAACAATATTTTATGAGCGTCGTTGGTTAAATGTGTGTTGTGAAATGGGGGTCTTGGAATTATTAAAATAGCTCACTGGTTCCATGCAAGCCGCTGGTACGGGATTTTTGCCGCCAGGGCAGGGCCGTTGTAGCGGGATGAGGACCGTTGTGGCGGGTCCGATGCGACTTAAGGTCGTAAATAAACCCCAAAACGTCTTTATTCTGCACTTTTCGACTTTGAGAGCTAAGGAACGACCCTAGACGAGTTCTTGACCGTTTTTCACCATTCTTGAGGCTAAAGGTAAGGTTTTAACTTCCCGAATCCATTTTTCGATCCGTAGAACGTAGTTTCTTGGGTAATTATCATTGGGGAAAGGTTTTGATCTGAAGTTAATGGTGGAAAAAGCCCTAATCTGGGTATGGGGATCAAGGTTTGACCTAGGGTCGATATTATTGATTATGATCCGGGTAATTGGGTCTTGATTATTGATCCTTGCGTATAAATTGTTGTATGTAGACCTAGAACAAGTGGAAAGAATCTGAAAAGGGAAGATTCAAGTGCCTTAGGGGATTCAAGCCTGGATTCGAGGTAAGTGATGGTTGTGATTTCATGTTGGTGTGATATATGTTTGTAATTGCTCATTATAATGCATGTATGTATGCGAATGTTGCATTATTGATCACCCTAATCATAAATGAGGATAATTGAATAATTGTATGCCATTAATCACCTCTTGTTGTATGATTGTGACAATATACATTGTGATTGTGATTGTGGTTTGTTGAATGGATCGGGTGTTACGTTCCGACACACTAACTTGGATCGGTTGCCACGTTCCGGCATAAATATGGGATCGATTGCCATGTTCCGACATAATTTTGGGATTGGTTGCCACATTTCGGCATAAACATTGGATCGGGTACCACAAACTGGTACACTAACAATTGGGTGTGGGTTCCATGAGAGGACCATTGAATTGGGTCCGTGAGAGGACCATTGAATTGTGTTGTGTATCTACTTGTGATGATTTCGTTCATATCTAATGATGATTGGTATTGGAAGACAGTATGTTGCCCTAAATTGATATAACTGTGATATGTGAGAATCGTGAAACTGTTTGTTGTTCGTAATAGTTGACTAATATTGTATATGTTCGGTATATGCCTGTTTTATAATGATTGTGGTTACTTGCATGTGTTTCACTTATTGGGATAGCCGCGTGATCCTACCAGTACACTGTGGTTGTGTACTGATACTGCACTTGCTTGTTCTTTGTTGAGTACAGGGCATCTTCAGGCGGCTATTGATAGACCTCAGCTAGGTAACTATTGAACGTGACCAGATTCAAGGGTGAGTCAGTTCTTTCAGGCTGTCATTAATCTTTCTTGTTTAAGTTCACTCTTTTTTGACTCAGACTATTTGCTAAAGGTGTTTGTTTAGTTTCGGGGTTGTACCCCTTGTTCTTAGACTTGTCGTTCGTAGAGTTTTGGTACAATGACTTTCAGGTTCTAGGGGTTGAATTTCCGCATTAGTTGGTTAGTTAATTGTTTAAACCTTTGGAGTTCATGTGGACTCCATTTTTATTGACATTTAAACTTGCTTCTGTATTTTTAAATGCCTTAGTGTTCATAAAATTTGTTAGTTGGGCTATAGTTTTGGTTCTCCCACCGGAGGGTTAGTGTGGGTGCCGCTCACGACTGTCTGGGTCGTGACAAAGTATTTTTTAAATTTATATTTTTTGTCACGTATGGTGTCAAAACTCACAAGTGTCACTACTTAATACTCCTAGAAGAATGTTTAATTTTTTAATTTATCAATATTTAATTTGAGCCTTTACTAATAATTTACACTTGGAGGTTGAGTTTTTATATTTTTTAATTAATTGGTTTTAAAATTTTGAAATGTCAATTTTATTCATATGTGGTGTGCAACCGGCCAAGCCGTCAACTTCATTTGGAGTTTTATATTATTTTAATTCCTAATCATATGAAAGCTTTGTGAGAATTATCTTAATTTTTATAATTTAAATTTAAAGTAGTAGTAAGATAATTGTCTATTTTTATTGACTTGTGTATGATGTAAAGGTGTTGGTCTTTTCTTTTTCAATCTTAGGATGATGTATATTTTAGGTATTTAGTATTTAAACTTTACGAATTCAATTAATTTGAATTTAGCTGAATAGATTTGTCGAAGGAGTAAAGAGTTCCCTAATATATATTTTATTTTAAAAGTTTTAAATTCAAACTTATTTATTATAGAAGAATTTCAACTATCGTACTATATTTCTCGCTAATCAATAGATACATAATTATCATTTCATCGTAGTAAATTGGTCATTAGATTTGGTGTAAATACTTGATGGCGGTAAAGTTTTACTGTATTGTCATTGTGGTGTACGTAACGAAGAAATCAGAATTTGAAGTTATGAGTTTGAAACTATAATTATTTTAAAGTTATCGAGTTTTAAATTTATAATTTATATATAATTAATAAATTTTTAAAAATATAAATACATAATTTGAATCAAAATTATTACATTAGCTGAATTCATAACTGAAGGTTAGCTCCACTCTTGAATTTATGTGCCAATTGTATATTTATTAATATACACTTGTTACATATCGATAACTACAATCTATTACGACTAGGTCGGATAATTTTGGGATCCCTTTGTGCTAAGTGGAAAGCTCATGGGTAATTTTTTATTTTTTTTTCATCTTGGTGTTCGATAACACATTAAAATCTAACTAAATTTGGATTTGCATCAGAAAGTCAATATTAGGGGTAAACCACTTCCTAACAAAGACGACTCTGTACTCAAGGGGACTTGAACCTGAAATTTTTTGATTAACGATAAATGAGTACTTATCACTCTACTACAACCCTCATCGGTGGATAAAAGTTTTAGTTTGACTAGTTGGAATGATTGGAAAAAAGTTTAGTCAAACTTATTCAGTTGTCAAAGGATCTCTTTTATTTAAATTAAGCTCTACTTTTCATGGATCAAAGTTTTAACTTCTAAGTTAATTAATTTTACTTTTCTTTTTGTCTTCGTTGGATATTCATACTAAAGTTTGATAAATATAAAATTGTGTATTATTGAGCTCATTTAAAAGGTTATATTTTTAATATAATATTTTTTATATTCAGAGTTTGAATTTGAAATTCTTACTTAATAAAGGTGAAGAAATCTCAATCATCCAGCGATAATTCTAATAAGTCAGTTTACTTTACTTGAAATTACATAAAGGAAATTACTTTAATTTTAGTTTACTAATACACTACCTTTAATTTAAAGTTCCCTAAGGTGTTCTTGATTATCTTTTCTTCAACCATGTGCAATATAATAGTAAAGGATTATATGTATAGAGTATTTATATCAAGCAAATTGATGCAAAGATTGTATTTTGTATGTATATATTTTTTAACAGTTATCGAAATTAAATAATATGCATTTTCAATTAGATTTATTGATCTTAAGGTTTAATTATTTAATCAAAACAACTATAAACGATTGTGCATATAAATATTTGCAAATTTTATTTAGTTTTTTGTCAAAATAATTTGTATGTTTGATTTTTAAAAATATGTCTAATAACGATCTTGTTCTCTTTCGACGAATATTTACCATACTCAATAATAACTAAAAAGAATAATTTTTTGTACGATCGTACTTATAGCAAAAAAATATTCTATGCAAATTTCTTTAACTTTTATTTGGAGTATAATTTGGTATTTGACTTTTACCGACCTAATTACTTCATAAAAGGAAGCACACTTATAACTACCATATGTTTTTTTATTTTCATAGCTTGAGTCTCGACACCTCCATCCATTCTGTCATACTCTTTTACTAATCCAATTACTTCATATACGTACGTACCTTGCAGACGCTATTAAAGAAAACACACTTATTATCATGTGTATTTTATTTCCACAGCTCGAATTTTGAGACCTCCATTCCACGGCGGATATTTAGTCAACTGCGGTTACGCTTACACCAAGAATGTCACCACAAAATTAGCCCTTCGTCCAAATTTATAATTTCAATATTTTGATGTAATAAAAACAATCATCTCAATAAATGATATCCTTATAAAGGTTACATTATATTATCAAAAGTTGCAATTTTACCCAAAGAGATCAGAAAATAATTTATATCTATGAATTTTTTTATTTTTTCTTTGATTTTGTAAAGTTTTTAATATCTTATTTAAAAGTATTTCTTTAAAATCCATATAGATGGGCAAGGACGAAAAGTCGGTTGAATATCCGTTAATGGAGACCAACCACTTTTGGCCTACTCCAAGATGTCTTCCAAAAAAATTATATTACATTATATAATTTTAGTATCGTAAAAAATATCAAATATTTAAAATAATTAATGAAATGACTCGAAACATCATAAATCTATTTGATTTATATGTTAAATAGAAATTCTTTTTTTCCCCTTCCTTTTCTTCTATATTTGGAGCAATTGGTTTATTGGAGAAATAGGAGTCTCTTAGGGTCGAAGCTATATATTTGCCTATAATTTTGATGAAGAACTTAATTAGCCTATACTCGATATTTATTATATATACAAAATCCAGTCAGATATGTATAGATAATTTATTTCTAACGTATAAATAAGTTGTATTTTTTTGAATGCAGAATGTACAAATTCAAAATCTTGAATCGTCGGCCTTTAGGAAGTTTAGAGCAACTCCATGAGTCGAGTTGAGACGAAAAAAATAATAATCTTGCAATGATAAATAAGATTAGAGAAACTGATTGTTCGATAGATATCAATATGTAGTTCTGATGATATTTATGAAATAATCTAAACAATCATATAAAAATCTTACTAAAATCATATTTAATCGATGAGGAACAAGTATATTCTCTAATATCATGTATTTCGATTTCAATCCAACTATGAAAAAAGGAAAAGGAAGAAAAAAAAAGGTACCAAAATTAAACAAAATTCACATGAAAGCACCATGTGGAAGACCAATTTATTTAATTTTTGGGGTGAAGAAAAAGCATGTTTGTGACATTGATAGAGTTCCTATTTCATTTTAGGGAAAAAAGAGAAAATGACATAAACCAGCCATGTTTTTGTGTCTTTTTTTTTTTTTTTCCCCAATCAATTTTCATAAATCAAATCCAAAACATATTTTGAGGATTTGAATTTTCACATGATTTTTGTTTAATTATTATATTTATGTTTTTTTTTCTTTTTAACAAATATATTCAAGTATATGGAGTTAGTAATCCAAAGCAATGAGGTGATTGATGTTAATATCACACATAATATTGGAGCGAGATGAAATGGAGATTTGTATCCGGTATTTTGTATGATGATAATGTGTCATCAAGACTTAAAGATAAGTTATATAGAGTGGTGATTAGACCAACTATGTGTTGTATGAGAAGGAGTATTGGTCATCCAAGAATGATCATGTCGAGAAGATTAAAATAGCAAAAATGAAAATGATAAGATGGATGTGTGGGCACATCAGGAGAGATAAGATTTGGAATGACAAAATGAAAGTGACTATGTGAAAAAAGGAGACTGTGATGGTTCAAACATGTGTAGATGCAGCAATAAGGAAGTGAAGGCTGACCATGGTGGCCCTGAAGAAATGGAGAGGTAGACCTAAGAAGTCGCGGTGTTAAAGTAGGATATGACTCTACTTCAATTTACCAATAACACGTCCCTTGATAGATGAGTGTGGAGGTTGAATATTAGGAGAGGATTAGTAAGTTGTCGAGCGTATATTTTTATCATATCATGAGTATTAATATTATTTTTATTTTTGCTTATTCATTAATCTTTGGTATTTTACCTGATTGTTTTTAGTATTATTTTCATATTTGCTTAGTCATAGATCTTGAGTATTACCTAATTGTTTCTTTCACTTCGTTTATCTTATTATTTTGTTATTATTACTATTTTTGTCCATCTCTTCTTCAGTCGATGATCAATTGAAATCAATCTTCATATCCTCGTAAGGTAATATATGTGTATACTTTATCCTCTTTAGATTTTATTTATGACATTATATTGAATATATTATTATTATTGTGATGATATATTTACCAGATTTAAAAGAGAGTATAAGAAAGAAATTGTAAAAAACCTTGAAGTATGTTGCTGACCTAATTACTCCAACTAGGAATTATAATTCTTGAATTGATCTTAATAAAGAAATTCAAATATTATTTTCCTCATTTGATTTTTTTCCCTTTAAATGCCAAGCCAGGAAGACTATTTTTTAAAAATGTTTAGTTTAAATTTGATTTTTGAGTGAGAAGACAATTCAAAATTGCATTTGACTTCACAATGTTGAATATAATTTTTGACTAGATCATATTATGATTTTTATTTTCTGAATATAACTTTTCTTGAAAAATGTTCTACGACAAAAAATAAAATAAAATTATTGGATAAAGTTATTTCATATTTATATTCACATAATAAATAAGTAATCAAAAAAATAATAAGACGTACATAAGCTTATCAAAACATTATCTTAGGCACAAGCATTTTGTATTAATGCAGATTTCGAGAAGAATCACACTCAAAAGATGTCATGTAGATAATTTACTTTAACACAAACATCAATAAATGATTTAGTGATTTTAATCCATTATTTATACGTCATACAAATATAATTTCTTCGTTACTCCAAAATTCATTTTCAGAATTTAGAAAAGGGCCACATCCTTTGTCCCAAAAGAATATAATATAGACAATCTGCTCTGTCGCAAATATCAATGATTGATTTCACGACTCGAACCTATAACTTATAGGTCATACAAATATAGCTTCAACATATTAATTTAAACGAATAACAACACACAAAAAATACCAACAACAGAGCAAGAAGTGTAACTATCTATGCTTCGTCGTATTTCCTTCGTACTCAAGAAAATAGTCCTACACCAAGAAGTGTAATGTAGTCAACCTAATCTCGACAAAAGTATTTCGCTAATCTTATGACTCAAATAAGACTAATATAAATTACGTGATGACAACACACAAAAAATACCAGCAACAGAGCAAGAAGTGTAACTATCTATGCTTCGTCGTATTTCCTTCATACTCAAGAAAATAGTCCTACACCAAGAAGTGTAATGTAGTCAACCTAATCTCGACAAAAGTATTTCGCTAATCTTATGACTCAAATAAGATTAATGTAAATTACGTGATGATAACTTTACCATTTTTCTAAAGCTTCGATTAAACCCTATTTTACCAAAAAAAAATAAATACTAGAAAAAGAAAGTAGCCAAAAAAGAAAACAAGAATGGCCGGTGCCTCCCTTCTTCATCTGTCAAAGACTCAATTTTTTTTATCATTTCAATATCTTCTTCTTCCACAGTTTCTCTCTCTACACCTCTGTCTCCATAAAAATATATAAATTTATCTGAATTTCTTCCTCTTTTTGTTCTTGATTTTCGTATATATAGTGTCTCTCTGTATATCTGCAAAAAAAGAGAATATCAAAAAATCAAAAAAATAATTACAGTACAATCATTTTTCAGGCAAAGGGAGAAAAGGGGAGGTCCAAAATATACAATCTTGGAACCCCATTACTCCAATTATTCACTTCCTTTTTGGTGTACCCCTTTTTCATATTTGGCCAGCTTTGCATAACTCCTTTTTCTTCTGTGTTTTGAATACCCTTTTGGTTTTTCTTCTCTGTGGAGGGAGAGTTTTGCTGCATAGATCTCTCTGTAGAGGAGGAATAGGTGTGTTTTCTCAATCATTTTGAGGGTTTTTGATCATTTGGGTTTTTTTGATTGTCCTTGCCCAGATCTTGTTTTTGTGAATTGAATTGATGTGATGTGTTTATTTTGGTCTAATTGTTTTGTTGTTGTTGTTTTTGAATAATCAGATGAGTAAAGATCTGTGCTTTAGTTTAGTTTTGAGGTATTGAGGAATTTGATTAATTGATATACTGAATTTTGTTTGATCTGTTCATTCTATTGGGTGATTACATATGAACTCTTTTGTTTAAATTTGTCAAATGGGGTTTAGGAGAATGGTCATTTGACTTTTTTTTGGTTAAAATGTGTGAATTTTGGATGAGTATGTTTGATTATTAGGTGATCTTACAAAAGATCATTACTTTCTAGTGTATGTTATGTACGAGGAATTTAGATGTTTATCATGAGTTTTTTTAGTTTCAGTGAATCCATAATTTGTGTTGATGAACTGATTATTGAGTTTTTGAATGGAGCGGAATGGCTATTGAGGATTCATGTAGCTGATCCCAGCTTAGCTTGGGATCAAGGTCTACTAGTAGTTGCTTAGATTGGGATATAGGGCAGTTCAGTTAATAAGCATGCAATGTTGCTGATGTGACAATGCTTCTCTGCGTCCTCGATACTTTGTCTCATTCAGAGAATAGCTGGTTCAATGAGCATAGAGGAAGATATGTAATTGAGGATGTTTGTTGTATATCGTTTACTGGTTTCTCAATTGTTTGGAATTTGTAGTGAATTAATGTTGGTGATGGATTAACTGTTGGGATTATTTCAAACAGAGAAATCTATAGGAAGTTACCAAAAGCAGAAGACGGAGGAACTTTTAAAGAGTGTAAGAGAGCCAAAGGAAAACTAAGAAGGCTATGAGTAAAGCTCGAGGGAAGCTTAAGATGGCTTGTACCAAAAGTTAGGGACACGAGAAGGGGAGAAAGACACGTTTAAACTAGCATGATTGATTGATAAAAAGGATAAGGATTTAAACATGGGGAAGTGTATTGAAGATGATTCTCACCAAGTGTTGATAGTAGATAGGTCAACTAGAGATAGAGAGTTGATCACTTGTTCAACTCGAACCAATAACATTTTGGACCTCCACACATCCGTGCACGATAGAAACTGTAGTTACACTTGTAGAATTAGGCCGACAGGGGTAAATGATGCCATGAGAAATATGAGGACCTTTTTTTTTTGAACTTGGTAACTTTGTATTATGTCACAAGACAATACATGGGTTGTATTGAAACCTTATATACAAGAGTACTCCTCACTTCACTTCTCTATGGTTAAATTGAATGAGAAATATGAGGACTAGAAAAGCGTGTTGGCATAATAGTATTCCCGCATGGGTATGGAAGTGTTTTGGAGAGGTTGGAGTATAATAACTAACCAAGCTATTCAATGCTATACTAAGAAGTGGTGAATGCCCAACGAGTGGAAAAAGAGTATTTTGATTTCAAGGGGATGAGGTAGATCTAAAATCACATGGAAGGAAGTTGTCTCAAAAGACTTGCAATTTCTAGAAATAAATGCAGACTTAGCTAAAGATAGGTTATAGTGGAGGATATAGATCTCTACTAGTTGAGAAAAGGTTTTGGTCTTGTTAGTATGTTGATTTTGAGCTTGTTGCTTTTGTAGGATATTTGACCTTATCATAGATTTATTTATATATAATTTATTTCTCTTTTATTCTTTTGGTATGGTGATGACATGATTTGAGCTTAAACGGGAAAAAACTTGGTCGGTGAGGATTCATAAAGCTGATTCCAACTTGTGTGGGATTGACACGTAGTAGTACTTGTAGTATGATTTCTAGCTTCTAAATAAGTTTTGTGGAACAAACATTGGGAAGTTGAAGAAACTGTATCATGGCTTCAATGTGAAGAACTTTCTGTTTGAGGATTGATTTGTTCTTATGAAGATTTCATTCTGATGTGTTACTGTAAACATCAATTTATTTCCTAATTTTGTTGCATTTTCAATTTGGTCTATATTCCACTAATACCTATTACTCTCATTTTCCATTGTACAGTTGGTTTTGTCAGAATATTGAGATAGCTGAGTTTAGGAGCTTCAGCATTCCAGTTCCCTTTGTTGAAAGAAGTGGTAACAAGGAGGACTTTGCACAATGTCTAGCTCTGTGAAAACTTTAGATCCTGCATTTCAGGGTGCAGGTCAAAGAGTGTATCCTTAACTGAGTTTGGTTCGTTGGTATTTCTTGAATTCGTACTATTTACAGGAAGCTGTAAGGTGTTTAGTTGCGGTCAGACTGTTTAGTAGTTCTTGTAATTTTATCTTAATTATTTATAAGTTAAACTTGGTCTGCTCGGAAATTTTGAAGTTCAGTTTCAACTTAACTTTATCTAGAGGAACTGAAATTTGGAGAATTGAGGATTTCCAACCAGTTCCTTTGCCAAAATCTGATTATGGTAAATTTTACTCCGGAGATTCATACATCATCTTGCAGGTACATATATTGATATATAAGTTTTTGGTTTATTTTTCACTGTGCTATCTTTACGGAATGTTTGCATTTATATTTCAGACAACTTCAGGAAAGGGTGGTGCTTATTTGTATGATATACATTTCTGGCTTGGAAAGGATACTAGTCAGGTATGAACTCAGTTTCATTCTTCCTTATAGATTTAGCTTATGTTATTTTTCTGTTTTTTAAAGTGGATGCTTTGTTAGGATGAAGCTGGAACTGCAGCTATCAAAACAGTGGAACTTGATGTGGTCCTTGGAGGGCGAGCAGTACAGTATCGAGAAGTCCAAGGTCACGAAACTGACAAATTTTTGTCATACTTTAAACCATGTATTATACCTCTGGAGGGTGGTGTTGCATCTGGGTTCAAGAAACCAGAGGAGGAAGAATTTGAAACAAGGCTGTATATTTGCAAGGGTAAACGAGTAGTAAGGATGAAGCAGGTACGTCTTAACAACTTGTGTGTGAGATCATCAGGACTTACGTAGTTTATTTGAATTGTGGTTGAATTGATTATAACCGAGTTGAAAATATTGTCAGGTTCCATTCTCCCGGTCCTCTCTAAATCATGATGATGTGTTCATTCTGGACACTAAAGACAAGATATATCAATTCAATGGTGCAAACTCCAATATCCAAGAAAGGGCCAAATCATTGGAAGTTATTCAGTTTTTGAAGGAAAAATATCATGAGGGGACGTGTGATGTTGCAATTGTTGGTACGTAAAACCCATGGAAAATTATACGAAAAGTGGATCAAGTTGAATATATTTCTGCACTCTCTTTATCTTAATTTAACTGGCGTTGTTTGAATCTGGTTGGTGAAAGGGTTATCTGCCCTTAGTTCTGGTATATTTTGTTTCTATATCTTGCAACTAATACTTAAGCATTTGGTAGCATTTCAAGCTATGTTACTCGGACTCTTCAAAAATGTCCCCAGGTGAGTGTCGGATCCTTCAAAAGTAGTTTATTTTTGGAGGACTCAACACGTGTGCGGCAACATTTTTGGAGAGTCCGAGCAACTTAGATTTCAAGTGTACTTTCATATGAAAAGTAACTGCCTAATATCATTCTTAACTTTTGTTAATTTGACCATCAAAATCAAAGTAGGACGCTGATATCGGGATGGATGGAGCAAGTACTATTTTTATATAATATTTGAAAATTTTCTCAAATGTGTTCCGAGATACTATGCTTATAAAAAGAATGTGTTCCTAGATATTATGCTTAAAACCTTTGGTTGAAAGTTTTCAGATAGTGTTCTCCATGGAATGCTTCTATGCTTTTAAGCATATTATGTGTGCCGCAATTGATTTGATTCATGAGAACAATGAATAAAATAGTTCAAAATGTGCAAAAGATGTGATTAATAAATTTGGGCGAATTTTTTTTTACGTGAATGCTTCTTCTTGTGGGAGAGAGTAATTTTTTATATCTTTGCTAATAGATATTGTGGGAGAGAATCATTTGATTCAACTAATAGGTGGAACTAAACTGCTTACATCCATGAAAAAGATCTGATCAACCAAGATAGGGAACAAACATTAAAACTTAGAAAGCTAAAGGGGGAATAATCTATCATTATGATGTCAATACCATGCAGATTGGGTTGGATAGATTCAATATGTATGTTTATCCGTCATGTGTGTCGTCAAACATATCACTCTTTTGTTACTTCCTTAAATTTTTGCGAAATAACTCTAGGCTTGACTCCTCCTCCTTACTTTTCTTATGTATATCTCAGATGATGGAAATTTGCAAGCTGAGTCTGATTCTGGATCATTCTGGGTTTTGTTTGGTGGATTTGCTCCAATTAGCAAAAAGGTTATTACTGAAGATGATATTGTTCCCGAGAAGACACCTCCTAAACTTAGCAGGTATTGTTGCCTCCTTTTATCTTATGTTTGTTATTAGGTTGGTGACTAAATTGTTACTTGTTAGTAATTCATATTGGCAACCTTGAGTCCCATTTTTTTTTTTTTGGGGGGGGGGGGGGCAAAGGACAATTTTT